>JAJKFJ010022893.1:0-32231 GCA_027382625.1 Tetmemena sp. SeJ-2015
ATCGCACTTTTTTGGAGCGCACTCTTTCACGCAAACTCTATGTGCGCAAAGTGCATCATGCTCCTGCATGCTAACATCATTCATACATCATGTGCAAACATGAATCACTAGTATGCGCACTCATGGCATATGTGTACATTACGATACAAGTGCAAACAAGTGCAAACTTAAGTATGGTGGAGTGAGAATGACTATCGCACTTTTCAGTGCAAGCCTCTCCTCTCTACTTTTCCGATATGTAACAAATGCGCAAGTAGTATCATTCGAGAGAGCGTTTCACGGCGCACATATTGCACATTGAGCGCACTCAAGTAAGTTACGCTATCAAGTGGAAAATGCATTTGCACTCTTCATCACTTATCATTTCAAGTATATAATCATCATTTATACTTAGAGAGTATAGAGATAAGTAAGTGATATAGAGTAAATACACAGTATATAAAGAGTATATGCTTGCTAGCACTTCACACTCTATCGCAGTTGAAGTTTCGATGCGCGCTCTCGATGCAATTCAACATTACTCAGCGTGAGATGTGAGAGCGCACTTGCTTATTGCTTCTGTAGTGATAATGATGCATTGATCCTCTACATTTCCTTCATCGCATCCATGCTAATGAACCTTAGATAGCTATAGATATATGTTACCCTTATAGTTATATTTTTCCTAGCAAATTTTTAAAATATTAATTAGTTCTATAATAGATACAAAAACGAAGAATGGATAATTCTTCTCTTTTATCTCAGTTTTCAGAGGAAGTGAATACAAAGATGTAGATATGAACTTAAAGATTCAAATATTATTTTATTTAAAGATAAGGAAATATCAATATAGAAAGTCTAGTTACTTTACTGAGTGGCTACCTAATTAGCATGCAACAGGCTACGTAAAGAGAGACTTTATATCAAATCCAAAAAGTCAAGCAGCCCTATTTGCTTATTTTATTAATGCAAACAGCACGGATATTTAAAACCCTTTAAAGATAATATCTGATGAGTTCACTGAGCTATTTAGGAGGAAGGCTTATCTGCATAAATATATTGAGGCTGGAATGGATGAAATGGAATTCACAGAAGCAGAAAGCAATATGAACGACTTGATAAGTGAATATTAACCTTTCTGCAATGTGATTGAATATTACGAAGATGGAGAGGAAGATTGAGGAAATTTATATTTTATAAAATGGTAGAACTTCTAATTTAATTTATTAGGAATTAAACACCCCTAATAGGCATATAATAACTTGGTAGAACTTCTAATAATTAATAAATTGATTTTCTAGGTATTCTAATCTTATATCGAATTTTAATGCTAAAATTCGTATTCTTAACAAAATTTAAATAGATGTAGTCTCACATAATCCTCCTTCCAGTGAGGAGATCTTCAACAGATCTTTCAGGAAGGATGTTTCCTCCTCTGCTTCCCTCGTTAGCCTTCTATTTAAGGACTCTAGTTCTCTCTATGTCATGCTTGATTTTCATTTAACTCTCGTTCATCATCAAGAATGCGTAACCAATTATACCCAAAGCAATTGAAGCGATAGCTATACAAAGATCAGATAGAACCAAACTTACCGTAGAAGTAAAGTGTGTCTTTCTTGATTTCAACATAATAGCCCTTTCTATTTGCCTCCTCTATCTTTCTCTTCTGAAGGGCTAGATCTTTCTCGCTAATTGGAATGATAGGAGTGTGTCTGAACTCTTCAACTGGCCGAAGATCTATAATGCAAGATGAAAACTTAATTGGGGAATTTACTTGGCAAGAACTTATTAGGATGCACAAGCTCTATTGCTCCTGGCATATCTGGGTTGTACCTAAATTCAAGTCTTAACTTTCTTCATAGTTTCCTCATCATTTATCACGTCGAAGGGGATTGGAATACCAAACTCAAGCTACCTTCAAATTGCTGTCTCCTGCTTTCTTTATGTCTCCATACATGTCGATCTCATTGTTAAAATTTTGGTTCATCTTAATAACAAACGACTCGTATGAAGTGTCCTTGTCTATCTCTAATCTATCATACAAATTCCCTTTCAAAAAATACACTTATAATTAAATTGAGGAGAGGAGTTGGTTCGTCTTCGACAGGAACGATTTGTAGAGATCTGAATATAGCTGGCTTGTTAACCACAGGCAAGTCATATTTATAAAGGATACCCCCAAACTCCTCTTGATGCCTTAGCATGTCATCAGGCTTTTTGTGAACAGTGATTGTTGAATCTAACTTGATCTAGTGCTAAATTTCCATCTCCTCGATGTCTGGGAGAAATTCTTCGTCTTTCATATCGAAGGGTGAGGATCTAATTGCGTTTACCGCATATCCCTTCTTCATTATTTGAAGAAAAGGCGATACGGATTGCAAGCGGCCTTGCTTTAAACTGTTGATTATTATTCTTTAAGTAAGTTTCATTCTCTATTTTTCTTATTCTAAGCTGTTTCGCGTCTTTCAAGTCCTCAAATGCTAGGATTAGTGTCTCTAAAAGTTTGTGGCTTTTAATTATTAATCTAGAATTAGCATACAATAATAAATAAAGTAAGTGAGTAGGATTTGTAGAATTTAGACATTTTGATAAATTTAATTATTTAATGTTGCGCGCTGAACTTTCTCGAATAAAACACCTGAAATCGGTTAATCTTGATTTAGAACAAGATTAATTTACGATTTTCTTAATAAAGGAATTTAAGCGACCCAGATACGGATTTTCAAAGGCTATTTAAAGCGCTCTCCCTGCTTAGGAATTATAAGAACAATAAGCATTAAAATCATATTGCCAAAATTATTTTTCCTTCATCAGAGTGAAGAATGGCAAGAACTAAGTAAACTGCAAGAAAGAACACTGGAGCCAAAGCCCCAAGAAAGCATCTTGCTAATAAAGCCGCAAGGAAAACTGCACCAGCAAATGCGGGAATCAAGAAGCCTCACCGTTATAGACCCGGAACGGTAGCATTAAGAGAAATCAGGAAGTACCAGAAGAGCACCGATCTGCTAATAAGAAAGTTACCGTTCTAGAGATTAGTCCGAGAGATCGCTTCAGAATATATCAATTCATATCTTTATAGTAAATTTTAAGGTTTAATACAAAAATGATTTGAGGTTCTAGTCATCGGCGGTTCTAGCTCTGTAGGAAGCGGCAGAAGCATATATGATAGGACTTTTTGAAGATACCAACCTTTGTGCGATACACGGAAAGAGAGTAACTATAATGCCCAAAGACATGCAGCTTGCAAGGAGGATCAGAGGAGAGAGATCTTGAAATCAATATTTATTGGACAGTGTCTATGAAGGATATGTCTTTATTGTAAATTAAGTTAGACTATACAAATTTTTCCTAAAAGTTATCCACTTAACATTCTTTGGTTCATTGGGATTTCTTAAATAAAATTTACGGGAATAAAAAAACTGTTCGTGCTGGGATTCGAGCCCAGGTTTCTTCGGCCACAACGAAGGGTACTAACCACTATACGACACGAACACATCCACTGGTCTCCTCTACTTCTTACTTAAATACACCTTGGCTCGTCTTTGAATTCGAGAATATAGTTAGGATTTAGGGCACACCAACTGAATTTGAATAAATAAATCTCTTACCCTTTTGCACAGATTTAGATGACCATTATATAAATTTCTTATGGATTAGATGATTGATACATTGATAATCGTCTGATATGGATTTATTTTCTTACTCTTATATTTTAATTTAAGACTTGTTTTGCTTATATAGGTTGATAAAGTATTGATATACACTCATTTGTGTTTTGCTAGAGGGCTTTTAGCTCCAACTTTCGTGTGTTAGTGGGATCCAATTGAGTAATGTTTTAATGTTTGTACTAAAGTAGTGCATTAAATTAGGTACAAAATTGAATAAACGGATAGGAGGATTCCTCTAATAGACCCCTTAATATTATTAAAGAAAATAAATAGTTTACTTATTAATTTAAACTATACTATAATAACATATTCGATTTGATCATGGGCTCAAAGCAATCTTCTTCAACCTCTTCACTATAAACATCTCAAATTAATATAGACATTTATTTGTTTCACTCGTTCTTGGTAATGAATTTAACGGCCATTCTGGAGCCATTGGAAAGAGAGAGCGTAACATGTCTGAGGACCTTTCCTCAAGAATAAACTACAATCAGACCGCTCTTGCTTCCTTGAATCCCTCTAAAAGCGACAAGCACTCTTCAAACTCAGGAAAACTCAGAAGACCTGTCTCCTAGGCTCATATTATTGCTTAAGATGCTTTTAATCAAATTGATTATCTTTAAAATTAACTCAGTGATAGCGTTTGCAGTGAGAAACTGGATCAAGACGCTATCATATTTGAGGCAATTGAAACCTCCTTCAACTTCAATTCAAAGAACTCAACTCTTTATCTATAAAAACACCTATTTTTTACTCTTTCAAAGAATATCAGCTCCGCTCTTTCAAAGTAAAATATCCAAAGCCCCTAATTTTGTGTCAGCTATAGCACTTGCAGCGAAGAAGGAGACAACAAGTCAACTCTCAGCAGCAGCGTCGAAAGCCTAAACTCAGCAACTCTTACTACCTCTCAAGCTGATTACTCAACTCACTCCGCCTCTTCCGATAAGCAATTCTTATCAAACAACACTATTAATTTTTAAGTGCTCAATGGAGAACACTATTGACGTAACTGCCGCCACATGTCAAGACTCAACTTTTTTAAAAAAAAGGGGAAAAAAATTTTTTTGAATTTCAGGTTTAACCAAGTTTTTCCCTTCGTTGAAACCTTTGGGTTTTCCAATTTTTTGGAACCCAAAAGAATAAAAATGGAGAGAAAGTTCTTGGGAGAAATTCTGTTTGTAAAATGTTGACGTCATGTTTTAAGCGTTGAAATTCACCTTTTATTTAGAGAGCGGCACAGTCTTCACCTACGAGTATACTGCTAATTCAGTGCAGATTGTGATTCAGTCAGGCGGAGCAAGTGGAATTCCACTCAAAATGAACGCAATTGAGGATGCCTTTGGAGATTTAACTCATTAAGCAAGAATTGTAAGTTCAACATCAGATATTACAAACAAAATATGTGATTGTTTTTTATTTAGAGTATATAATCGATATTTGAGAAGACAATAATAGCAAATATATTGCAGAGTTGTAATATAAAACTCAGATTCGTCATTTATAAAGTAAAATATTTGCGAAAAAGGTTATTAAAAATATATTCTTTTGAAAAAAATACAAATTTTAGGAAGAAACATCTAGTAAATATGGATGCAAACATTTTGATAAATTGTTAAATGTTTCCCAAATATAAGTTAATGATTAATTCAAAATACTTTTATGAATTTGAAACAAGTTTGAAGAATAATTTGAAAAATTAGATATGATCACCTCATACAATATTCAAATAATATGCTTAAATCATATTGCATTCGTCATCCATCCATATTCAAAATACAAACTCTATTAAATATAGCTTTAAGCTATAATTTTTCTTACAATATTGCTTCTTTGAAAACTTTGCAAAAGGTTTGGCTACTTTTTTAGTTTGTTAATGATCACTAATTTGTCTTTTGTAGGTTCTGAGCGCAGGTTACTACGAGTATTATTTCTTGGCCGATGGAGTGAGAAGATATAACATCCAAGCTGACTACAAAACCACCGCGGAGAATCTTATTGTGAATTATATCACTATTCGCGAAAGTAAGTCCTAGCTACCAATATTGCTCTTTGGATCAACTTATTCTCCTTCCAAAATTAGTCAATTATCAACCTCTAATGTTTCACTTTTGAGATTGATGAAAGAGTTGCACTCTCAAGTCATCTCAAAAGTGGGGGAGGACAAGTTGACTTAGTTGATCACTTTAATTCTCATATCCTATAAATACCAAAAGTCAATTATAATAATTTATAGGTGCTCCCAAACCCAAGATTTCAACTGGATCCACAACTAATATAGATAAGTGGATAATTATGAGTTCATGTAAATCTTAATCATGGATTTATCATAATTCTAATCAGAATAATAATTCTAATAACCTGCAACTCCTTCAGTCCTAGTAGACTCAGTTTAGTCAGTTTAGCTTTAGCAGCTTGACTAACTCTACCTCAGGTTAATGGCAGATTTGCTCTGAAGACTGGAGAGAGACTACTACCACTACTAGAAGAGAGGCTACCACAACTACCACCTGCATGCCTATGCCTATTCAGCCTCAGCCTATTATTTCCGCCAGAGCTTGTTGCGCCGCTAGCGCCGCCAATAAGTGCGCTAAGTGTTGCTTAAAGTCCAAGAAGAGAGTTCAGTTTAACTCAGACTCCAATTTAATTGCATATCCTCTCTTCATTATATATAATGACTCCTATTACTGCTACTTCTCAGACGATAACAAGATCATTTGCAAGTACATCGAGAGAGACTCCCATCACAGTTCTAGTTCCTCTTCTCATGATGTCGTCGTCAGAGATGTTGTCGTAGTTGGGGACTCTCAGTGATACTCAAAATTACCAAGAATTTGATCACTTCACACATAGTGTGAGTGATTTATTCCTTACAAAAGACTCTACATTTGCTATGAATTGAATTACTTATTAACAATACGAGGGACTCATGAACTCACTGATGAGTGAGAGAGTTCAATCTTACACTCAGCACAAAGCGAGTGAAGAGGCAATAATAATTGCACTTTGCTTTTTCGATAGAGAGAAGCGTGCAATCTTATCCATTCTTTGGAGAACTTCTTCCCTTCGGTCTACAAAGTTTAGATACGGCTTAGGATTCACTTATTAAGCTTATGCAAGCCTAATGTAAGTAAAAAGATAAAGAGTTAGAATCAAGATTAATACTGAACTCCACATTTTAAAATTCATTGAGCTCATTCTGATTGCATTTTAGTCTAGCTAAAGAGACCCAACAAAAAATGAAATCAAGAAAAAGTAAAGGAAGAATATTCTCTAAGAGAAATAGGAAGAAGATTGCTTTGAAATCCATCAGATCATATCTAATCAACCTTAGGAGAGTAATAAGAACTCTAAACAATACATGCTATGATCTCCTAAGGTTTAAATAGAACGTCGCTTCACAAAAATGCAAGTTGGTAAATCTTAAACCATAAAGTCACTTAAACTTATAGGTATCGATTGATCTGAAATCAAGTACTCCAGGAAAATAAGTTTCAAGGAAACTTTTTCTTCATAATTTATTTTAATTCTTGGATGCTAGCTTAAAGGTGCACAGGATTCAGCTATTTATTATTGTCCTCTTCTCGCGGTTGCTCGGGAAGTAGGAAGGTGAACTTCTACTCACAGAAATCAGTTGGGACTCTAGAGTCTTAACCTCAGCGAGGAGCTACGATCTGAGCAAATTTTCCCCTCAAGAAACTTTTTCGCTTTGTACCAATATGTTGTATATGATTCGCAGTTGCTTGCAGCTGGAATTGCAAGATCCTCAAGCCCCTCTATTATTTCTATAAGAGTTAAATTTATCTGTCTCTATCTATTTCGCTTATTATCTCACTTGCTGTAATTTATTAGGTTCTTTTTGAGTAAATTCTCCTTCAATTGTGGATCATGAGGCATTTATTTCCTCGTATAAAGATAACTTTTAGGCGATGGGATATTTGATTGCTTGGAAAATGAATAAATCAATAAACTAGTTTGGGACTAAATTAATCAATTTTATACTCAATTATTCTAAAATATCATGATAGGAATAATAAATATACTTTATCAGGAGTTATTTTAGTAATTTGACTACATAAGAGAATGCAAGAGAATAAAAAATGAAAAGAAGTAGAACAAATTAGCAGAAAGCAAAAGCATATCAGCATCGACTACTTAACTCAACTAATAGAATCTAAGCATTCACTCTATCTGTGGTTAAATAGCTGAACTCATTATTAAAGCAGCCGCTTATTATGGAAGCAGTGACAATCTCACAGTTATATTCATAGTTTGGGGTATCACTATTTAATCAATTCAAGTAAGCTTTTTTTTAAATTTAGTGTCAATTTTATTCTCAAGAAAAGTTAACCCTTAAAGCTTTTAAGGGACTCTATGATTTCTTAAATGACTCGACTAGAAAGTGAATAACTTATATTTATTACTTAATTTAATAAAACTTAGAATGGATAAAATAGTTATATTTCTAATTTTTAAATTATCTGACAATTTGAAGGGCAGCAATAAAATTAAGAATGGAATCAATATAATGAGAATGTAGAAGGAGGTTCTGAGTTAAAAAAGTAATTAAGAAAGAGCAGAGAAAAAAATCAATCAAAAGATCATTATAATAAATAGACTTCACTCGATGTTTGATAAGAAGTTTGATACTCTACTTTGTTAATACTCTCTAAATTTAATTACCACTTGGATATATGTGATAACTATTGGATCTTATTTTTGAATTATTTTGCAAGATTAAAATTACTAATCACCTATTTGATAAAATTTTATCGACATTGTATTTTCATAGGTGATTAATTTTATAACATGTTGTGTAAGTTAATTTATTAGTTTTGTATCTTAATTTTAAGTGTATGATAATTAAATTTTTGATATATCTCGCTTATCAGCGTATCAAAGTCGCTATAATATCTCTATTCACTCTCACCAAACACCATGAAAAATCTCACTCAACTCCAACAGCAAAACCTTGAAAACCAAGACCTCTCCCTTTCCTTCGACGATGGCGAAGAAGACTCTTTCGACGAGGCAGACCAGGACTTATCTCTCTTTATATTTATGACTGCCTGGAGGAAGATGGCGAGTACAAGGGTGCACTCAAGATCACAAGAATAAAGAACAGACGCTACATTCGCATGCCTAACTTTGCATATCTCACTTAAAACATGTATGTCTTTTGTTGCGAAAGAGATCTGTGAATATTCTTAAGAACTGGTTGCATCTGCATCTCGACAATCCCTACCCCACCCACAAGGAAAAGGAGACCTTGAGTCAAGAGAGTGGACTCTCCAAGCGACAAATCCAAAATTGGTTCACCAATCATATCCATACATACTCTATCTGTAAAGCAATTATGTTAAGAGTATTGATGAATGCTCGTAAGGTAAGCTCATTTAAGAAAGAAAAGTGGAAATAAAGTTACTAGATAGGGGTGGTGCGCACTCGCTACCCCTTCACAATATCCTATAATATTTTATTTAAATTTAAAATAACTCACTCACCTGTTCCCTTTTTAGAGGATATGGCAGCACTCCTTAACTATTAACCCTTTTCCATCTATCTGACTTAATTTTAAGCAGCCACTGATCAAAGAGCACTAGGAAATGCAAGACGTTCCCAGTGGAAATTTACACCATCAGGGTCAAGAAGGGCTCTACTAATGCGATGAAATGAAGGATGAGAGCGACTAAAACCAAATCGACCTAAACTTTGAAGATTCCGCTTCTTCCCCTATGATCAAACACTTCAAACATCAACAGCAGATAAATACTCAGTCTGGTGTCGCGGTCTCTAATTAATAATAATTGCAATAGCTACCCGAGAATAAAGCAAATCTTTTCTAAAGCCCCTCTCTATTCTCTAATGGCAACTAGCTAGCCCAATCTCAGGGCTAACTTTTCCCTCAGAACTTCAATGTGCCACTTGGTAATTTCCATGGCATGTTGAATTCAAACGCACTCACTCTTCAACAGCAGTTAATGCTAAATCAGACTTAACCTAATACACTTGAGTATTTTATTCTTAGTTTCTTGTTAACCTAACTTGCAAATGCTGCAATAATAAAACGGCCTTACCCTTAATTAGAATAATTCAGCTCATAACTAACTCAATATAAACAGTCTACTCGCTAACTCAAATCTTTTGAGCGCTGGCAGAGTCCCCAACCAAATGATAACCTCTCCTGCTATGTAGAGACAGCAACAGCAATAGTTCCAGAGCTTCTCTTTCCACCCATCCGCTCTACAGCAGATGCAAGCTAACAGTCTTATGGGGGCGAACGCTGTTCAGCCATAGATAGCGCCCACCCCTCCCAAACTTTAACTATAGAATAATAGTACTGGATTCTAGGGAGTCAACTCAAACAGCAACTCAGCTCTTCCCAAATCCATACTGTAGCCTACCCCACACCGCCCTGTTCCAAACTTCAATGCTGGCGGCTCTCTACTTTAGAGCCAATAGCAGCAATAGATGCAGCAGCTAAATAACTTCGGTCTTAACTCACTCCAAAACCCCCAAAATCAATAACAACTACTTTCTAATATTCCCCAAAATAGCTTAATGGTTTATGGTTTGCTTTAATATTTTGTCAGAAATAATAATACTCTTATCGCAGCTATGAATAGTTTTAATTTTTTGTTAAGAATCTTCATTAGAAGAATCTTCAGCAGCAGTAACAACAACAGTAAGCACTGAAGTTCGGCAGTGGACAACTAATTGGAGGCGGCAACTCACTCTTGACACCAATCAACACTCAGCAGCACCTTCAATTCTTATATATACTATTCAATCTGCTCTGGGAAATATTGTTTCCCCTTCTCCTTCCAAATATGGCCCGTAAGGAAACATTGGTGGCTTTTAGACTGCCACCACATCGACGGGTAATGAACAACTCCTGTAGTAGTACCTCAGATTGCAATAGTCTCTACAACAATAACAGCAGCAAAATCAGATATAGTAGGCCCTCTAACTCTAAACAGGGGCTTTCTAAAACTCTGGCGCTCATACTCAAACTAATTGATCACAGTATTACTTTCCGTAGCAGAAAACTTTTAATTCAGCTTATTATTAACAAGTCCCATTAAGATGGGACTACTTCATATTGATTGTTCTACTTATTGTATTGTATAAAACCTACTTAGACTCATTATTGCTTAAATTATGTCATATTTATTTTTTGGATAGTTAACATCTTATTTTACTTTCTTTCTTTATTTATGTTTTGAGTTTGTAATATTTACTTTAACCTAAAAATTTATAAAATCCGCATCTCTTTATTAGCTATTCAAATATGTCTAATTTATTTGAGAGAAGTTCTAAATATTTTGAGATACTTCATGGGCGAAATGTGATTAATTTGCTTTTTGAAATGAGAAAGAGAGTGGAATCATTTGAGTCACTTTATTCAAATTCACGCCAAGATATTACATAAATAAAAGTGCGATCATCTATAAATAGTATTTTTATATTAATAATTATTAATAAAAATATAGTGTTTAAGTATAATGACTTATTGGAAAAAGATAGAAGCTAGAAATTTAATGTTTATTTAAATTAAAAGAGATTTTGAGAATTTTTAGTTTAGAATATTGGCTGCCTTATTCCTAAGCTAATATAGAACATTATCTCAAATTTTATTGCACAAATAGGTTCAAACAAATTAATTATAAAAAAAAATATAAAATTGTGAATAACTCTCAATGACCCCTTAAATTAGGTTATTCACATTATGTTAATATTCTCAAATTAGAAGCAAAGTCAAATTCTTATAGAAACTAGCCATTGTTTTATGTTTAAAGAATTTATTAAGTATTTATTCTCTCTATAAATGAAGAGTTCAAATTTTATTATTTCTAATTCTCCTGAAATACTATAAAAAAAAATTCAATTAAAAAAAAATCAAAAAAATCATGAGTCGTTTGTTAAAAAAATTCTTATTACAGAAACTGAATTGATTTTCCTAAACCCCTTTAGTATGAATATTCTTTCTGATTTTTAGATTAAATATAAACTTCAAATGCTAAATAACATAGATTCAATTACAACTTTAAAAATACTGGTTGCGAAGAATAACAAATACTAACATTTTAATGCAAAAAATAAAATTTATTTCATGCAATCAACTAAATGATGGATTAAAAATTTAAAATATAATTTATAAATGTTAAAAAACCTTCATTTATAGTAGATAAAATAAAATAACTATATTACTTTTCTATTTGAGAAGGGGAATAACTTTCATTTTAATTTATATGCATTTGGACCCTCCCTATTTGTATCTTTTAATTTTTCTAAGGATGATAGATGAAGCTGATAAGATATTATAGGGTAATTTAAAATGAACAGCACTGATAAACACGGAGACCATACTCTGCTTGTCGATGGTATAAACCCATTATCTTCTCACTTATATAGAAAACTTGAACTCACGAAACATAATGATCGTTGATAGCGATCATAGTCCTATCCACAAGAACCAACATGAAAACTAGTAAGAAATCATTTTAACTATAAGCAAACTATTCTTTAAGAAACTTTGAGAAAGAGAATTTCTATCATACTTAATTTAAATGATAGAGACTTCTTATCGTAGAAAACAGTTTCCGTAAATGCAGTCATTGAAGATAGGAACATGTAAGATATCCTTGCTTAAGAATTTTATAGAGATTCAGAAACTGTATTTGAGTTAGTATTGATAGCAAACCCGAGAAGCGGTTCTCAGGAAGCCAGATTCTTTACTGAAAATAAGACATAGGATATAACAATTCCACTTAAAAATGGGAGCCAGGCTAGAATGACGATTCACAACATTCTGGATCCATAAAGATCAAAGGAGGGTTATTTAAGGCTCAAAGAATGCCAAGATGAAAGTAAGTTGATGACCAATTATTTCTGGATACTTCATAATTCAGTTTGAAAGAATACCAAGTTAATGAATTCAATCAGAAAACCCAAAGATGAAAGTGATCATGGTGACGGCAGGTGGTGATGGTTCCTTATGCGGAATTGTAATGAAGGCCAAGGAGTTTGGAGTAGATATTGAAAATCTATTATGCTGTCCCCTTCCTTATGGAACAGGAAACGACTTATCTAGAGTTATAAATTGGGGAGGAAAACCAAATCAGACGCACTTTAAAACCTTACCATCTATCATCTAAGAGATCTGTCTGAATACGTTTGTTCAGCCTGTCAATATTTGGAATGTGCAAGTGAGCTTCAGGAAGAATGGAGGGACTTACACTGTTAACTCTAGAACTAAAAAGTTGTAAGAAGATCCAAATCCCTACTTCGAGAGACTAATGATTAACTACTTCGGCGTGGGTGAGGATGGAAGAATTGGCTTAGAATTCGAGAAAAGAAGGACAGCTAGCAAGTACTTAAATGACTGCTGCTATTTCTGTGTTGGCGCTAAAGCAGTTTTATGTCCTTGCTGTTCTAAGTCCTCCTAAATTTCAAAACACATTGAAAATTTCACGGCAGTAGATGAAGACACTACCACTCATAGATTACTAGAAGGAACCGATCTAGACGTTGAAGAGGAGAAATCCAAAGAAGGTAAAGGTGCTTCCAAGCCAAGAGTTATATTTACTACAAATAAGCGAGACTCAGAGAATATACGTGTAAAGGGAGAACCTATATGCTATGTCAGCACAAATATACCTAGTTTCTTAGGTGGGAGGTCTAACATTTGGAAAGACTCCCAGAAGAAGCTAGGAATCCAAAATCCCTATTATAGCAGGTACGAAGATCCTAAACCTACGAATATAAAGCTCCCTTAATTCAAGCCTTAAGCAATTGATGATGATGTCCTAGAGTTCAATTTATTTTTAACGCCATTCAGTCTGTAATCGGTCTTTCTCTCTCAATAGGAGCTAGAGTATGCTAAGAAAAGTTTTGTTATATCTTTTTTTAAGGGACCGATGACAATAAACTTCAAAGATTTTAAGGAGAAGGATTTCTTTGCTTACATGAACATAGATGGAGAGTACTATTAAATTAAGAATCCAGATAAGACAACTGTATCCCTTGCCACAAACTTGACGTCAAGTGGAAAGATAAAACTTCTTGCCAGGAATAAGAAATGAAGAGGCAGTGAGCAATAATGATAAATTTAACTAACTTTTTTAATTAAATCAAATGAAGGCAGCAAGATAGTTCATTGGATATGTGAGATATAAATTATTGATTTTGTATTTTTCATTGAAAACCCTCAATTCATATAATGCAATCATATTAATCGTGGCCATAAATAAAAGAGAATAATCTGGAACATTAGGGAGGGTTTTATTGCACGTGACGTAATATTAAATCAGAGCAAGAGCTGTGTTTATAATCTATTATCAATTAGTCAAAGATAAATTAATATTTTCTAAAAATTGCACTAATCAAAGATCATTTATCTTTTATGGACAGCACATTTTTATCCAAAAAGAAGTAATATCTTAAAAATTATAAGGTTTCAAAATTTGCTATAACAGAAATCTTATTTGAATGAAATTTAAAAGCCATATATCTACTTCGCAAAGCAATTCATGCAATATTCAAGAATCTTAATCACTTATTATCTATCCACATGCAACTTGACTTCAACGGAGACCTCACTGAGGAACACAAGCAAGAGATGACCAAGCACGGCAACTTCTCCCAAGGAAACATTGCAGAGCACTACAACGAACTTAGCTCTCACTACGAACAGATCTACCTCAGAGCAGGCTGGCACGATCCCCTCAAGTGCGCTGAGCTCGCAAAGGAAGTAGCTGGAGAGAATGCTGAGAGCACCGTTGTGCTAGATATGGGTTGCGGCACTGGGCTAGTCGGTCAATACCTCAAGGAGAGAGGTTTCAAGCAAATCGTCGGACTTGATGCCAGCGCAGGCATGCTCGAGAAGGCAGCCACCAAGGAGTCTTACTCTGAACTCTAGGAGCTCTTCCTCGGTAAACCCGACACCTTCCCCGAGAACCTCAGAAACAGATTCGACATTAAACATATAGCTCTAAAGAATAAGGTTGATATGTTGTGTGAAGGTTTATCACTGCTAGTGGCATCTTGGCTGAGGGTCACTGCGACAACAACTTATTCGAGGAGATGTTGCTCGCTCTCAAGACTGGAGGTCACGCAATCTTCGCCACCAGAACTATGTACCTCACCAAGTATAACTACGTAGAAAAGATTGATGAACTTATTCAGACTGGCAGATGGAGACTAGTGCAAGAGACCACCTTCGACAGATACGATCAGCTTGAAGAGTCAGTGGGCAGATTCTCCAAGGTTGAGGCAAAGGCTTTCGCTTACCAAAAACTTTGAGAGATTAATGGCGGATTGAAACTTGATTTGTGAATATATTTCGATGATATGAGTAAACCTAATTCATCACAGATCTTAGCGCCATTACTCTTCCCAAGTTTATTTAAGCATATAAGTTAACTAAAGTTTGAACTGAGTCATCTTACTATCTTGCTGCGTCAAAGCTATTTATGAATCTCTCATCCTCGGAGAAAGAAACCGAGAATATCTTAATGAGGCAGAAGGAGGTATCTAGTATAATTATTAACTCATTTGAGCAAGAATCTCTTTCTTAATCACTCGCACCATCTAACCAACACGATGTCTAAGGCTGTTCTCACTGAAGATCTAAAGCAGAAGATGCTCCAACACGGAGCTTTCCAACAAGATCACATCGCTGATCACTATAACGAGCTCAGCTCTCACTACGAGGAGGTTTACCTCACTGCTGGCTATCATGATCCCCTTAGATGCGCAGAGCTTACCAAGGAAATCTTTGGAGATGCCTCTGGGGATGCTCTCATTTTCGACATGGGTTGCGGAACTGGACTTGTGGGTCAATACTTAAAAGAGCGTGGCTTCAACCACGTAGTAGGAGTAGATGCCAGCGCCGGCATGCTTGAGGTTGCAAAGAGCAAGGGAGCTTATGAGGAGCTTCATGAGTTGTTCCTAGGGAAGCCAGAGACTTTCCCTGAGGAGTTTAGAGGACGCTTCGATGCAATCACTGCCGCCGGCATCTTGGCCGAGGGACATCTAGACAACAACGTTTTCGAAGAGATGCTCCTAGCTGTTAAGGACAACGGGTATGCTGTCTTTGCTACTAGAACCATGTATCTCGAGCAGTACAGCTATGGCTTGAAGATTAAGGAGCTTGAGGAGCAAAAAAGATGGAAGCTTGTGAAAGAAATAACATTCGATCGCTATGATCAAATGGAGGAGGCAGTTGGAAGATTCTCAAAGGTCGAAATTAAGGGATTCGTCTATCAGAAGATCTGAAACTCAACTCTTACACTCTCTAATTAAGAAAGCTAAGTATGAATGGACATATTGCTAGAAAGAAATAGAAAATCTATTGATTTGAGGTTCCATTATATTTAGAGAATACAGATAAGTCAAACTCTAAATGTATATGATAAGAAGCTATAGTCTTCTCTTTCATTTTGTGAGAGAAGATTGACCGCCCTATTGGTTTATTAAGTGCCGAGGCTTATATTAATTCAGATCACTATAAGCTAAAATTTAAGAGAATCTTGAATAATCTTTCAAAGAAAAATAATTTTCTCAAGAAAAAATTTTGCTTTAAATGGCAAAATTTTCATCAGTTAAATAGCAAAACGATAATCTTATAAATGACTTGTTTTTTTTATGCAACTTAAATTTTTAGCATACTTGATAAATTGATTATTAGTATTAATATTTTATATTCTTATGACTATCTGCACTTTTATAATTTGCAATGTTTTAGGGGTAGGCTAATTGATAATTAGTATCAACTTTTATATTTCCAATAAAAGTTATAGGCTTACTATAATAGTTGAATAGACACTCTTGTTTCACGTGACATCATCACACTTAACATCCTCAATTCAATCTTATTTCTATCCTACTCCTCCTAAATCAATCACTTAAAAATCTATAAATCAGAAGGTTGTTTTAATGCTCTTCATTGAGAAAATTACAATTAATTAACTACATCTTGGGTTTAAAAACAGACTTAAAGCATGAAAGAGATCATCTTCTTCTGTAGTCTCCGCCACCGCCTCCTCCATTTCTGAAATTGCCGCTTTAGCCTCCCTGTCTTCTATCATCGAAGCGGTCACCTCCAGGTCTTCCTCCATCTCTAGACCTATCACCGCCATACCCACCGCCGCCTCCATAACTAGGTCTGCCTCCTCCATAGTTGTCTCTTCTATCATCACGAGGAGGCCCTCTTCCACCACCACCGAAATCATCTCCTCCTCTTCTGTAAAATTAGCTACTACATTTTTAATTAATTCTATCTTGCATAATATAGGTTTATCCTCCTCGGTCATTATCTCTTTATTCAGCCTTTTCTTTATTCTGTTACTCTCTTCTCTTCTTGTCGATAGCTCTTTTATAGTAGCCCCATTCTTTTCCCAGAGTCTCTGTCTTTCCCAGCATTACATTCACTCCCATGTTGTTATTCATGTCAAGGGCTAGATCACTGAACTTTATATCAATGTCAGGTACATTCACTCCTGTCCCTAGCTTCCTCGAGCTGTAGTACTTTGCATCTGCCATTTTCAGATCAGCTTAGGTAAGTTAAAGTTGCTGGCTTCTGCCACCTCTCTGTTGCCTTGAAGGAGATTAAGTTCTAGATCTCGATCTACGTCTGCCAGATCTCTCGTTAATTCTTCTCAGCTCCTCTCTCTTCTGCTTGAGCTCTGCAAGCACTTTTCTGATCTTGAGATAGCCAGTGTGGAGTTTACCCTCCAAATGCATTTGCAATCTCTTATCGGTATCAGTGGCAGCTTGGAGTGCACCACAAACCTCGCACACCTTCATGTTCTTATCCTTTGGGATGAGTGTGACATCAGTGATCTGCTCTAGATCTTGCTTCTAGACTTTGAGCTTCTCGACCTCCTTCATGATAGCCTCACTCTCGTCAATCTTGCCTTCTTCTCCTAGCTTCTCCGCTCTTTCGATATAGAAGTTAATCTTCTACTCAAGTTGATCAATCTTTTGATTAACGCTTTCTTATTGAGTGGCGTTGATCTCTGGCTGGTTAATATGCATGGTCTCTGGGCCTGGGTTTTCCACTCTTGCAATTGACCTCTTCATTTTCGCATCCACCTAGCCAATCATTTACTCAAGCAAGGACTGTAGCTCCTTTTCGTATCTGCGCTGGTAGGAGTCTCTGTCAGGATCGTTCTTGAACATTTCCTTCAAGTAGTCATCGTGTCTTCTCTGGCATCTATAATTGAAGTTATTATAAGAGAGAGCTTTATTTGCTTTGGAAGCTACAAAGAACCAATCTGCGGCTCACATACGGTCCAATATCTGCCTTTGTGTTCGGGAATAAGTCGTGCGGGCAAAACGATAACAGGTTAAACTTGCAAACCTAAAGGGAAATTAAGAACAGAGAGAGAAAGGGAAAATTATATGGGCTTCTAACTTACCTGCTCATCGTCAAAATGGTCTCTCTTTTGGAGTCTGAGATGGAGTGGATGGTTTCTATCCTTGCCCATCAATTCATCCAAGTCTTGGCGAATATGATCCATTTATTCTTTTCAAAAAATTATAATAAATTGCAATATAAATATTTCATTCCTCATTATGTTTGCTCATTCTTAATTACTCATTATGTTTGCTCATTCTTTATTACTCGTTGAAGTTAAAATAATTTAAATTATAAACAGTTCCTCCGCATCTAGCAGTGGCTCCTCAAAATAAACAACAAGAATTTCTATCTACCTTCACTCAGAGATGAAGACTTTTATGAATATTACAAACTACAGATCTAAGAGCAACAACCCTACTGCTCAGGGGGTTGGTCCCATAATCACTGGCTCAAATTCCTCAATCCATAATCAGAACATTAATTCAAATCAGCAATACATGAACAGACTCCCTCCCTCTCAAAGTAAACAACCAATATTCATAAATATTCTTCATCATCTCTAATCTATCTTCTACCTCATTCCTTAAATCCTCTATAGAGCAATCTATAAATACGATGCTCATACTCTATTGAGAATTAATTTATAGTACTCAGAACACAGTACAACCATAGCTTATGGGAATCGGCAATAGTATTTAGCCTTCAAGCTTTAACAGTGGAAACCCTAGCAAGTCAAGCTACAATAACAATAACAACAGTGGGTCTCTTTTGAATAATGGAGCAAATGATTTCAGCAGAATCAATAATAACAGCAATCTAGATCACATCACTCTAACCCACTGTCACAAACCCCTCCTCGAAAATAAATTCAAATGCTTCCAACTCATTCTAATCAAGAATCAAACTACATCTTCGACTTTGAATCGAAGTGAAATGCGAAATTACTGTATTAACTTACTTATATTACTCTCTAGCTGAGACAAGTGAAAGATAGACAGAGAGACTTTGTTCTTTTGATAAGAAAGACTTTAGAATTTTTAGAATAGCAAGCAAACTTAAGCAACCATAATTTAAGCTGATGATAGTTTCAACATATACACATTTATTTCCAGATTCCCTCACTTGCAGCAGCCGCCTCCACCGTTCTTTTTGCCGCTGGCTTCACTCTTCTTATGCTCTTTCTTATTGATGACCACGCTCTTTCCCCTCGCTCCATCATCAACTCCAGCCTCTAAGAACATCTTTTGATATACCTTCTCCATGAGATGGTTCATCAGCTCATCAATGTTCTTATTTAGCCTTGCGGAAGTCTCAAAGTACTTCATCCTGTGTTGGTCTGCGAGGTTCTTTGCCTCCTCTGCGCTTACCTTGCGCTCGTCTTCGAGATCTATCTTATTTCCTACGAGAACTTTGGTGATGGAGGGATCAGCATGCTGGTAGATGGATTCGAGCCAAGTCTTCACGTTACTGAAAGAGAGCTGGTTTGTCACGTCAAACGTCACTATAACTCCATGCGCCTGCTTGTAGAAGGAGTAAGTTATAGTCTTGAAGCGCTCCTGACCAGCAGTGTCCCAAATCTTGACTGCGATGTCCTCTGCGTTGGGAGACTTGTAGGTGGTAGATACGTAGTCTAGGCCAATTGTGGCCATGTGACTTTGAGTGAACTGCTTTTCAGAGTACCTGCAGATATTGATTAATTACGACGAACGAGACAGATATAGCCAACCAGCTACAAGATCTTTTGCTCGGAGAAACATTCATCCAACATTTCTCATCAATAAAATAATACAAATTGCTATAATTAAATAAGATGAACAGATGGCTGAATACTTGAGCATTAATTTATAGAAACATATGAGCTTATAAATATTCAATTATAAACATAGTTGGTTTTATAGGGTGAGGTCTTACATTTTGAGTAGGGAGGTCTTGCCAACTGCACCATCTCCAAGGATGATGATTTGTATTTTCTTTTGGGCCATTTTTCTGAGTGTGATATTCGATCAATTACTCGGACAGTATTTTCTCTAGAGTCCTTCTTTTTGAATAATAATTTATAAATTATCCCTCAAATCAATTGCTTAACTTTCTCTTACATCTTAAATAGATTATCACATTTTCATTCTTGCAATATTAATTTGCCTAAATAATTACAAACAACTTTTCAATAACTCTCTCTTGGAAATCATCATCAAGCTTTAATTGTTAAAGACAGTGGCTAAAAATAATTTTTCCCTGTATTCTTAATAAGTAAAATTTGAAGAGTTGGGAGTGATTGAGTGATTATAATATTAAAAGTATAATAGCGATTGTAATGTCTACAGTTCCTCAAAGCAGATCCAAGTTGCAGGACGACTTCCTCTTCAAGCTGAATGCTTACTCATACTGCATCGAGCCATACCTCAGAAATATTCAGGAAAAGTATATTGCCAACTACTACTACGTAGATGGAGATAGAATCCAGCTCACTGAGTACTGCAAACTTGAATTAGACCAAGTCAAAAATGCCAAATCTCTACTCGAAAGCGCTATCGGACTTCAGTGATGCTCCTTTCCCCATCCATTCGAATTATTTAATTTATCATTTAATGTATAAGTTCGAAGGATGATGGATGAATGCTTAAACTAGTTAAATTGAGTTGCAAGAGGATACAAGGAAAGAAAGGCCCTAACTTTCCCACCTAGTTATCACCGCACACTGCAAACCTAGCTAGAAGAAAGATGTTTATTTAACTTAAAAATATTTACAATTAGAACTGTCTTTAACAATGAATGTTATGAGTTTGTGACTTTAATTATCTGTAGAATTAGCATTCTAATCAGCTCAGATAATTGGAAATTCATTTATAAAGTAGTCAGTGCTGACTACCAACACTACAGCAGTGAATGTTACTGCTAACTCGAGCACTGTCCTTGGATAAGCTTAGTTCGGGCAAGGCCACAAAAAGGACCAAAGTTCACTTTCTAAAATCAATTCTTCAAAAGAAATGCAAAGAGAGGGTAATCAACCCTCCTTCCTATAAACTTATTAAGGGAAAGAGCTATCATAATGAAAATCTAAACCCTGCTGCAACTACAGGCGGCCACTCTCTTCTCGATACAAATGCAAATAACAGTGTAATTAAAGAAAATGCAATAATGAGTGGAGCAGCTAATGGAACTATGAGAACATCAACATCCTAGAATTCAGGATCAAACTAGGCAAACACTCATAATCTTAAGTAATCCCAATACAATAAATCATCATTCATCTTCTAATGCATAGAATTCCTAGCTCAGTGGTAACTAAATTATCATTCATGTTTGCGATGAGAACAAGAAGATGAATAAGGATTTCAAGTGTGATAGAGTTCTCCTACTCGCTCATATGAAATATTTTGAAAAATACTTAGCAGATTCAAAGAACGTTGATGATATTGATATTAGTGTCCACTGTGATATCAATATCTTCGATTGGCTTATGAGATATGTGCATCGCAAAGAACCTAAGCTAGAAATAAAGAACTCTGTATCGATTCTGATTTCCTCAGATTTTCTTCAAATGGCACATCTGGTTGAGGAAAGTGTTCATTATGTAGTGAAAAATGTCCAAGAAATAATAACACTTCCTATTGATATGAACTGCTTAAATAGTCAGTTGATTAAGAAATTGGCAAGAGCAATATCACTTGAAGATCTTGATAATCTCAAAGATAAAAAAGACAAGCTCACGAGCAAGCTTTTTATGAAAAAGCTGGAAATTCTCTTTGAAGATGAGTCGAATATGTTAAACAGGTGTGTGTATTGCGATAATCTCTACACCTCAGCCTAAAGAGAATGGATGTAATGCTCTAAGGCAAAGATTTTTATTGACACCCATGGAACAGTAATTGCACCCAACATGTTTCTGATAAGACTTGGGACATTAACAAATTTGTAATGTTCCTACGACAGAAGACTGTTCCTTGGAAGGATATTTATATGAAAATCTACTCCAGACTACTTGATTTTCAGTGCACCGACTGTAATATGAGGTTTATTGGATCTGAGTTGAATCATTGCAGCTATCATCCCATGCATGCTAAATTCTCATTTGGTTCAAACAACGGATAGTAAGATAATTCTTTGAAATTCAACTTATTGATTTAGTTTTGCGTGCTGCAACTCTTCTGCGCAGAGGTTTTCGATATCTCATTGTAAAACTGGATGCACCTCAAAGAATCACTCTATCAAAGTATCATCCCCTCGAAAGAACGGCCATCACAGCTCTCACTAAAATTCACAGGCACATTTGCCCTGACCTTAGTAGAAAGGGGTATGAATTAATAATGCGCCATTTCTAAGAAGTTTGCGAGCCCTACGAGTTCGAAAAAGTGAATGCCCACACTGGAGATAAAGAAGTGGTCAGAAAGTTGACTGATTGCATAAATACAGAAAGATCACTCATGAAGTTTGTCAAAGCCTTTTTAGTTGAGAGGGAGAACACCAATTAAGAAGACTAAGACGAGGATGAAGATGCATGTTTAATTATTATTAATATGCAGGTGATTAGGGAGAATCTGGGGATGAGGATAACGACGCCTGCGAAATGTTGAACACAGAACTTTAGAACTAGCAACAATAGACAGCGACACTACTGAACATGAAGAAAAAGAAAAAGCAGAAGTATAAGGAGTGGAGGATGGATACCCTTAGGGCAGATGACTTCAACTAAATGAGAATGATGGCAAAGCAACTTCAAAAGCTGAGAAAGGAAGATAAACTGCTAGGTCCTCAAGGAAAGAAGTCTTAAACCAGTCGCACAACAGCTTAGAAGGAGAAGGCAATATCAGAAAGCACATAGAGACCCTAAACAGGAAATACTACCAGCACACAAGTCAGAAATAGAGTTTAGCAACACTACTCAAGAGCAAGATAAAACAAGATTAGAAAATGAAAGCCAAACTTTATAAAGTATAAAATTATATCGTCTTAGTAAAAGTATAGAATGCAAGTACCTTTATATGTGTTGATTTTTTTGAATCTGTTATTTCCTTTGTTATACTAAAATTGATCGCAAGTATTATAAATTCACAAAATGTTTAAGTCTTCGAAGTCAAATGGACAATACCCTTCATAAATTGCAAGATAATCCCAAAAAGTTTTGATTTCCTTATTTTTTTATTAAGTAACCTAGAAGGAAATGAATGAACAGCTGAAAGTTATCCTCTTTGATAAAAAATACTAGTCGAGTAGCTTAATGGATGACCCCTCTACTGCATAGAATAGCATTAAAACTCTGAAAAACTAGGAATCCGTGTCCAATCTAAACAAGAGGAGTTCTGCGATTCTAAGCAGTAGAAACTCTTAGATTACTGAGTAACAAATATAATCTGTAGCTAGTCTTTCAAAACTAAGAGCACTGACGAGAGTGATCAAGATTTCAGTCTTAAGAAGCAACTAAGGGAGATTATTGGAAAAGCAAGAACCGGATCGAAAGCCAAAGGAGGCTCCCCTTCAATTAAAAAGGCTAAGAACGCTATACGCTCTGGTGCAGGTTCAATAATGAGTTAACCTTCACTCTCATATTTGTCCAATAATTGCCAGAATCCGCAATCTATTCCAGCGCAATCCTAGGATTAATTCCTTCTTTTTAATCTGCAGTCGAAGACTAAAGTTTGAATGGAGGAAGACACGGCAAGAATCTGTCCACTATCAGCATGAAGGGCTTACAAATCTTACAAAAGCTTAACGTTTAACTACCTTCGCAAAAATTCCCTTCTTAGAAATCTTCCAACAGTACTCTCCAAAATTACTTAATTGAGCTTTAGTTTATTAAATTACGAGTAATTCTAATACCTGAGTAAGCAGGATTATAATATAATAGATAAGAATTTCAACAATAAGTAACCCTAAAACCACTCATTTAATAGGGTGGGTATCATGAGCAAACACAGCTAAACAAGAGCAGATAAACGTCCCTCATTGAAGGTAGACCAGAATAAAAACACGATTGAGTAGAATAAATTAAGTAGTCGTATAGAAAAGTACTCCAAAGCTATTCCATCTAGATCTAAAGAGGAGCAGCAGAATATTATCAACTCTAATCTATTAAATTTAATGCCGTTTAAGATCCCTTGCTAGATCAATTTTATACAGAGAAATATGCAGTGGTAACTCAGAATAAAACTCAAAAGACGCATAGTAGATTATTATCAGGATAGCAAAAGAGAAAAGACCACTCGATTATAAATCAGAGAAGAATATCTGTTGGCTAGTAAATAAAAAAGCAGAATTATAATCTTCCTCCTTTACCGAATGGCTTGTCTAATTTGCCTGTGAGTAATGAGATTCAGTAAAGCTTAATTCTAAAGCAGCAAAAGTTTTAATCAATTTACTTAACTTATATCATCTAGCTTTTATAAGTCATTTAACAAAGCAAGAGGAATGGACATATAGACTGGATTATTCTCTATGAACTTCTGTTCTAATACCATTTTCAATTAAAATGGCATTTTTAATAAATTTATCTTACTTGTAAAGCATTAAAATTTAAATGATGATAATCAGCAAAGGGATAGAAAATTCTCATTCTCTAAAGCTCAGAATCGACTAGAGATGCCATAATCTAAAGTTTTAAGCACTGCTCTAGATAGGGAGGCAATCACTATAAACTAAAAAACTAACAAGAGCACTATTGAAAATGGGAAACTCATTTCAAAGCAGAGATTTAAAGAACAAAAGGAGGCTCATTAATCTATAAATAGTTTTAGTAAAGAAGGTAAAATCCATAAACAGCAAAGTCTAATGGAACCGACCACAAGCAATAAGTCTAGGTTTCTCAATAAACAAATGTCTTGCGATAACTTGAGATCATTAAGTAACTACTATACTGCGGAATATACTTCCACGTCGAACTTGCTGAGGGCTGATAAAGCTCCTACTGAAATATCTTAAGTATTCTCAACATAAAATTTAGATGCCCTCAATCCAGCTTCACCAGCTTCTAATGATAATCCAGTTGTTGAGATACAAGATATTTTGGACTATAAATATCTGGATTTTGATCTAAAAACACCTTAGACCTCTACTTCTATTAACAATTAAATGATTTATGGATATGGATGCAATACCTCCAAAGGAAATACAAGAGACTATAATGAGGACCGAATAATCGTGCAAGAGAATGCTAATATGCCAGATAACTGCAGTATCATTTAATCTTGGAAAAAGATAAATCTTTTTGCTGTACTTGATGGCCATGGTGGGAAAAAGTGTGCCGATTTTGTACATGAAAACTTTATTTTTAAACTTCTTCAAAGAGCTATTGAAGGATCAAAATTTTGTTGAAGGCAACTTTAAACTAGCTCTTTAGAGTACCTGTCAGAAGTTAGAAGATCAGTTCTTTGAAAAAGTACTAGCAGAGCATTAAAATGACACCGAGTATGATGAAGATGCAAGAGTGGACCATAGTGGAGTATGTGCCACTTTTGTGCTCTTTATCAATTTATTATTTTAAACAGGATCAGCTACATAGCCCATTTAGGAGATAGCAGAGTTGTCAAAAGCAAAGATTATGAATTTTTAAATGACTTAAATTTAAAGCAAAGATAGTGGAAGCGTGATCTAATAGATCACTAGAGACCATAAACCCAATGATCCTATTGAGAAAGACAGAATACTTTCACACGGAGGAAAAGTATACTCGTAAGAAATTTTGTCTCCTTCTTATCTCTTTTAGTCGTCATGTGATTTATTATTATTTAAGATTGAAAACCTGTTGCCCTACTAAGATGATTAAAATGAGAAAGAAAGCCCAAGAAGTCACATTTATAGAGTGAATCCTGGTAGACTTTCTGTTGCAAGAACTATAGGAGATATCGAAGCCAAGCTCCCACAATTCGGAGGGAAGTCTAATGTCATTATTTGCAACCCTGATATACACACTCTTAAAATTCTGGACTCTTTTGACTTTCTTATCATAGGCTGTAATTTTTCATACCTTATAAAGATAACTTTATTGAGGGATATGAAGCAGTTTGAATTTAAATTTTGCTGTTAATAATTAAATTTCAACACTTCATCGATATTTGGCCTAAAATGGAGATTTCTCTGAGCAATAATAGCTCTCAGCACAAGAGTTTGAATTAATCATAGCTGAGTAACTTACAGGGAGGCTATAATCCCCTAATTGCGAACACCCTTTTTCAACAAAATGAGAGTAACTCTTAGATAATTTCAAACAATAGGAGTTCAAGATTCAGTGATAACTCCCCTCCAACTAAATTGGGAGCGCTCTCTACCTCAAACTTTGAATACTCTCATGACAACATCACTCCTTAGACAAATTTCAATCATAATTACTCAGGAAGTGCTTAAAACACGAATAGCTCCCAATACTTGCAATAGCTTTAACCAAGTGGAGCAAACTTCATTACTCAGGAGCTCATGCAAAGTTATTCCCAGAGTTAAAGACCCAGCTAGCAACTTAACAATTCTAAACTTTTGCTGGTTCAAAATGGTCTTAACTCCTCCTCACTTAATCAAAACTTAGAAGGTAAACTTTAGCATTTTCGAAGAAGCTTATTTTAAATTACTCTAATCTCAAATTTTTGGAAATCAATAGCTAAGTTTACCTCGAGCTTTCCGTTAACTAGCAGCCAATAGATGCAGCAGTAAATGCTTGCTGATTAAGAGAACTATTTGCAAGCTAGAGTTCGAGAGATCATGAGCCAAAATACTTCCATATCCTCCCATATAATTTAAGACATACCACAAAATAAAAGAGAATCTGACTAAATGATATTTGGAGCCATGATTCACGAAAATAAATAGAATTTAATTAATCAATAACAGAATCAGATAAAAGGATAGAATCAGCAAATGTAATAATTAAAAATATTTTTAATTGCATGCTTTTTAGGAATTTATTACAGCAATTAACTAACTAATTTTCATATCTAAATTTTAAATCAATTATTTCCTTTCCCAGGGGGTCACTTTCAGGAATCAAAATATTATTTTAGTTGATTAAAGCATTTTTAATTTGTATATAAATGTTTCTCTAGGAGAGTTTGATGAATGGCTCTTCCGTTTAAAAGAGGCAAAGAAGTGAGGATAAAGTATCAGCATAATCTAGCTTGATAAAATTAATTAATTAAATATAATTTTAGTTTCCTTTTTATGTAAATTTATGATAGCTTTTATTCATAAAATGTGAAGTGACTCTTTCTTCTTCATTATAATTTGATCTTTGTTGATATTGAATTAGTTTTTATTCTCCTATAATTTTTAAATGGTAAAACTTTTATTTGCATTTGATAAAGCAGTTGTATGGACAAATTTAGCATCTTTAACAATAAAATCTGATGAGTTCTTCAATTTCAAATGACCCTTCTTCTCAAATGCAGTCTTTTCTTAGGGATAAACAAAGAATATATCTTTAAAAACTGTTTAACTTATTTAGGGAAGCTTTGGAGCAGCAGACCAAAATATCTTAGCACTAAATAGAAAAAGTTCAAGACAAATACAGAGACAAGAATAAGCTGTTGAAGCAAAAGGTCTTTCAATAGAGAAATCAGATAATCCAAATGGAAAATGAGATTGGTGACATAGTCAAAAAGAACTAAAACTATCTAGATCAAATTCATATCCTCTAGGAGGAAGTTATCATGACCAAGCATTTGCTTTCTAGCTCACAGAACTTAATAGACTCCAATTATTCAGCCAAGATTCAAGAACTTCATCTAAAATTAAATTAAAAAATAAAACTAATTATATTCTATATTCTATTTTATTAAAAAAACTACTAAATGCTTTAAAATATAGTAGATTATTATAATTAAAAATTTTTTTTATAATAATTTTGATGTGATTAAATCTGAGTCATAGTCTTAGATTTAGAATTTGCAGCAGCAGTATTAGTAACTAATGAATGAGAAACTAAATGAGCTTTCT
This sequence comes from Tetmemena sp. SeJ-2015, assembly GCA_027382625.1. NCBI lineage: Eukaryota > Ciliophora > Spirotrichea > Sporadotrichida > Oxytrichidae > Tetmemena > Tetmemena sp. SeJ-2015. The sequence goes on from JAJKFJ010022893.1 coordinate 27,925, forward strand.
AAGTAGCACCAACTGCAGATATAAGAAACTCTTCTGAATTTGACACTCTTAAGGATCAAATAAAGAGCATGATTAAGAGATAAGAGAAGGAATTCATTTCAATTGCAGCTCATGAAGAGATAGTGAATTCAGCTCTCAAAGATGCCAATAATAAGTATAAGCAGAAACTTCAATCAACAATGTCAAAGACAAAGGAGTAATTCAAATCTGAAGCAGAAATCTCAAACTCAAACAAACTTAAAGAGCTAGAGATCAAATTAAGCCTAGCTGAAAATACCATTGAGCAACAGAAGTAAGCCATCTTTGAGATAAAGTAAGTCACCAGAGATAAAGATGAGAAACTTGAAGAAAATATCTGGCTTCTCGAGAAGTCAAAGAGACAAATAGAGAATCTTCAAGCGGAGAATTAATAAAATGAATAGAGAAATAAGATGCTGAGTTAAGATATTCAAAACGTATCTGCGTAGTTTAATCAAGCTCAAGAGTAGTTTTAGTAGGAGTTTTAGTCAATTTAACAAGAGTTGGGATAAAAATAAGAAGAGCTTGAAGACTAGATAAGCATCAATGAGGATTTGAGCAAGTAATTAGATCAGTAAAACGAGGAAATGTCACAGAAGCAAAATTATATTCAGCAACTAGTTCAGACTTTAGATGAGAAGGATTCTATGATATAAGAGCTTACTTAGTCAAGCATGGAACTCAAATTATTTTAATCTGATGTGTTCTAGCTGAATTAGGAATTAACTTCTAAAGAGCAAAGTGAATCCATTTAGAGATAGAAACTAGAAGAATGCGAAAAGGAACTTGAACAATCTATTCACTTGTCTGATCAAAGATTATAGAAGCTAAGAATGCTAAGTAGTAAAATATCTGAGATAAAGAATGAGACAATAGGGCCTTTGAGATTTGAACTGGACAGCCTCTACAATTAGTATGCTTAAGATATTGACACCCTTCATTAGGATTTATCCTTCCTCAACTAATAGTTGATTTATACGATTATTGAGAAAAATGAATAACTTAAATACAAGATGGCTGACTTACCTATTTCTGATCAGAAGGACCCCAAACTGCTGCATGTGGTAAAAGGCCTAGTAGTAGTAGTAGTAGTAGTAGTAGCCGTGTGCCACATCAAGGACCCTGGGCCCCTTTCCTATTAATTAATAAAGCGATTTGATTGGCTGGAAGCTTAATAGTTTTAATTTAATTAATCACAGCCACTATGGCCGCGCCTCAGCCGAAGCACTCCAGTCCCCCGGGCCTCATGATGACCCCAGTGAAGTGCCAATCAGAGCTTGACTAGCCGACCACCCAAGTTGAGGGTGACCTCCACCAATGCCCACTCACCGATACAACCTATAGACAACATGAGATCAAGTCAAGCTTACCTCCAAAGGACCAAGATATGCCGATCCGAAGCTTGAAAGCTAGCCAACCTCCGGGATATCGACGCTTCGCTGACCTCCCCACACGTGAGGGCTCGGAGTAATCTGAAGCATTCTGCAGTGGCTAGTCCCAGACAACATTCAGAGCTACACCTGCTATAGAGGCCTGCCCGAGGTTCACCCTATCGCAAGTCTCGGTTCAGCCATACGACCCCAGGCTCCTCCTAGATGGCGACTTGAACTATCAGCGCTACATGTTATATCCAGGCCCTTCCTATGCCCTCACTTCCAAGCTTGGCAAGGTCCCAGACCTCGTGGAGATCCTCAATACTCACCCAGATAGTGGACTGTAGCCCGTGACTCTTGAGCAGGGCCTCATTAATATCTCAGTATAAATAGTGGGGCTCATCGAGAGGCAGGCTGGGATGGTCGAGTCCTTGATAGCATCTGTGGTTCACTCTCAGGCATAGCTCTAGCCGCGTAACCTCCTCCTTCCGCACCTTTGCTGAGGATTAGCAGGATGACTACTTGGCCGCGATGCAGCACCCGATGGACTCGCTCTATTTGCTACACATCGTTGGGGCCTTCGTCGGCCACGTGGACAACTCAGAAGGGCAGCCAGACGGAGGGAAGCAGTCGGCCGCAGGCAAGCAGCCTCAGTCAGCGGGGAAGGGTGGCCCGTTGGGCTAGCAACTCCCAGATGGCCAGATTGAGAATTAAGACATGAGAGCAATGGACAGACAAGGCCTTGGCAAGATTGTGATCCGCTTAGATGAGAGCAGTGAGAGTGAGGAGGCACAGGTTAAAGAAGAGAGTATCAAGCACCCTCTGCTCAGGAACAAGGCTGGCCACCCGCAGGCATTCCAGAGAGTGATCCTCGAGAAGTATGCGAAGGAGATTGAGGAGGTGAGGCAAATGCTCGGAGATTAGCCTCTGGTGGTCTTAGGGCTGAACTTCAATGGCACCTTCACATTACGCAGCGCTATCGCCAGGCTCATGATCAAGGGTACGCGTACCAATGTGCGCCTCGCGGCCGGCGAATATCCACCGTGTGATGGTCTTGGCAAACTCCTGCTGCCTCTCTTGTAGGTCCCGCGGCCGCTCGCCCTTGCGTATGTATGCGTAGCTGCCAGCGCGGAAGTAAACCTCGTTCCGATGGAAGAGCTTGGCCAACGTGGCTGGGCAGACCCTGGGTGCACCGAATCGCACCATGTAGTAGTCTATGCGCTATCTGAGGCTCATGTGGGCCGTCTCGAGTAAGTGCTTGGCATTGGTGATGAGCGCCTCGATCTCACTGGGGATCTTCCGCGCGCCTCTGCAGTTGGACCTCCTCGATTCATATACGAAGTCGTTGCGGCGCCACCTCTAGACGATCATCGCGACAGTGCTGGCCTTGATGCCGGTGATTTTGGCCACTTGGGTGTAGCTGAGTTGGATGCTATGGTCATGGCAGAGGGTCCCGTAGCGCAGCATGATGGCAAGCAACTGCTGGTCGGTGGTGTGCGTGGCCCTGATTCGCAGCTTCGGTGGACTCTACATCTTTTGCTGTGTGATAGGACTCGGACTGCCCATGCTAATCAGATAGGGTATGAGGTCTTGGTCCGGTATGTGACGTGCAGGTCCCGCGATGTAGTTGAAGTGATCGCGATCTTCGAGGAACTCGGCCAGCTTCCGCTTGCGTTTTCGGCTGTCAACAGTGGCTTCCATTAGTACGAGTGATGTGCGCCTCACGATTAATTTATTAGCGGAAATGATTTACCCTTCAATACGTCGATAAATCAACTATAAGTGAATGATGACCTCACTTATAAGATTCAACAATTCCAAACTCAAATTTAACTAAAAGAGTAGAATCAGTAAAAGACTCAGTAGCAATTAGATCAAGATCTCGCAGCTCTACAAGCAAAAGTTACCAAATTTGAGAAAGAAAAGCTCACTTTGGAAGCTAAAAATGAGCAACTCATCAAAGAAAACATCCAAGCGCTCAACTCTAAGGCTCAAACACAAATTTGCTCTTTATTGAATTTATTGAAATAGAGTTAGACTAGACACTAGATCAGCTTGATAACTTAATGAAGTAGTATGAGAAACTCAATTAGGTTTATCAGGAGAAGCAGTAGAAGGTTAAAACAAAGTGCTTAACTATTCTGAGAGAGTAGACTGACTAGCTCAATTAGAAACACCAAATGCAACTGCAGTTATTTAAAGATTAAGTGCGTAATGTGAAACTTAAATTCTCCCAAAAGCTAGACACAGTAAGCTAGCATCTCTAAAAAGTCTATTCGCAAATAAGTTTATATTTCTCATTGTTAAATGTAGTTTGACTACGCATCAGTCAGTTAAAAGTACGAGAGTGAATACGACTCACTCAAAACCTACCTTTAAGAAGAGAAGAACAAAATGAAGAAAGCACAAGAGCAACTTGAAATTATGTCCAAGAACAATGAAGAAGAAAAGCAAGACTGGAAAATAGATAAACAAATGGAGTTAGAGGAGATTCATATCCAGGTGAAATAACTTGTGAGGTCTTTAGAGGAGAAAGAAACTGAGAATAAGTTGATTAAATCCTAGATAGAGGGTAAATACGCTAAACTAAAGCATAAACTGAAAGACACTGTCAAGATTTTAAATGAAATTGAATATATATTCTATAAGGCAGGGACTAAGAAATTGAGGAACTGCACATGATGCTGAAGAACTCTATAAAACTGAACAGTCAGCATCAAAATCTAATGACCACCACAGAGGCAGCCTCTACAGACAGAAAGACTCTCGAAAGTTTGAATAATTATCAAAACCATTCCTAGATGATTCCTAGAGAAAAAAGAGCTATGGATTATCATTCTCTTGGCCACAAGTAAGCTCAAAAAGGATATAAACAGTCCTGACTTTGGCTTTGGTGTGAACTCTTTTGGGTCACAC
>JAJKFJ010022894.1:0-32325 GCA_027382625.1 Tetmemena sp. SeJ-2015
AGAGTGAATGCAAACTTCCTGAAGATTTACACTGGCTGGTATACTATACTCATTCTAGATTAGTTGACATCTGAAATAAGGGAGCCGTACCTTATTTTGAACTCTTTCTTTCTATTCCCGAAAAACTAGTAAGGTCATTTGCCTAAATCTTACATTATAAATGAGATAGAGTGAAACTATTCATGAAAATTTGGACTCATTAAAGTTAAGAAATTAACCCCAATTAAGCCCGTTTTAGGGGATGATTAAATAATCCCATCCCCATAAGTTGACATAAAAACGACATAAGTTAACTAATCAGATTCCCTAAGTTTCCCAGAAATCCAAATCCCCCATGCTGACCCGTGTCCCTACATGACGTATCGGGAGATCAATCAGGCTACGGGCCCTTAGCTAATTTTCAATATTTGAGGCCCTCCCGATTTAAATGGGACCCGAGATGTGAAGTCTTAAAAAAAGTCCACCCTGTCCCCATTCCCCACATTTGAGCATCTGTGCTACTGTTGGGGCGATCAGACTCTTGATTTGAAAGAAGCCCCTCTCGTTTGCCCCCAAAAGTGCTAACTCTTTCACAGATAGTACCCGGACCAGATTAGGAAATTATTTTGTTGAAAAAGGTGAAATCTCAGCCATGGGAAAACCCCATCCAAGGTCACCCCCCCTCAGGTTTCCCGTATTCCTAGGGACCCGGGCTTGCAAAATTCGCTAGACATAATTTTAAATGCATCCCAAAATAATTGATGCAGCCCCTCGCCCAGGGGGCTTTTCCCCTTTCTTCTCAAATTAAGTTCTTTATATAGATTACCCGCATACTAAAAAAGAAAAGGAAGAGCCCCCCAAGCTCTTAAAGCATACCCTTAGTTTATTCTATCGGCCCAACTTTTCCCCCCAATCTGGCTGGTGTCGTCCCTGTTGCAAGATCTGAAAAGGAAAAAAGGTATTCCCCCCGGGGAGGAGAGAGCATAAAATGGGAAGAACTTTGCCCCTCGGGTAAATCACCAGGTTTTTTTATAGGGGGTTTGGGAATTTTGGAAGTTTTTGGGGGGTTTTTTGGCCCACTTTGAAGAGACCCTGGAATTGGGCTTAAAAGTTCCGGGGGGGGCCTTTCCTCGACATTTAAAATTTTTTTAATGAAAAAAAGGGTAAAGAAAAAAATAGTTTATAGGATAATTTTTGCTCCTAAGTCTATTTTTTCCCCAGTTATAGGGGGTTTTTCGAACACTAAGGGCTTAAAATTTTTTCAATCCAAAATTTTTCCCCGGTTAAAGGTCGCTGAAACCTAAAAAAAAATTTCTTTATTTTAACCCTATTTTTTTCCCCTATTGTAAAAAAAAAATTTAAAATTTAAAATTTTTAAAAATAGTCCCAAAAATTTTTTTAATTCATGCCCCCTGTTTAGCTATAAGCCCCCAAAAAGTTTAAGCTGAAAAATTGTACCCCTTAGCCCCCTTTAACCCCATGAATTAAACTTTGGTTATATAAAAAATTTTGTTTTTTTTTTTTTAAAAAATTTTTTTTAACTTTAATTTTATTTTCAATACCCGAAAAAAATAGTTTAAAATATAGATTTTATTTAGGTAGCTGACCTTTAATGAAAAAAATTGGGAATTTGACATATGAACCCTTGGGATGTTTCGAATATCCTCTAAAACCTGGAAAAAATCGACTTAGGAGAAAAAATTATCCTATAAAGTATTTTTTTCTCCCTTTTTTATTCATTAAAAAAATTTTACTGCGGGGAAAAAGGCCCCCCCCCATTGGGTTTAAATTTGGTTCCCTTTCGGGCCCAGAGGGACATCTCTCAATAACCTCACCAAGCCCTTTTTCCCTATGACGGCAAGTTGTAGCCTTCTAAAATTTTTAAAAAGCTGGGGAAAGTCCTTACACGAGTATTGAGATAGTGTACAGATAAACCCCCTTGGAGCTAATTTTCCCTCTAAAAGCTGTTTGGGAGTGGATGAGTTTGCGTCGGGTTTCCCCCACGTTTGTCCCTGCTGCCCTCAGCTTGTTTTCCCCATCTTGTCCCCCCTTTAAAGGTCTTTATAGTTTTAATTTTTAGTATGAACCCTATAATTTTAATTAAATGCCTTCCCCATAAGTGGAAATTTCAAACTTATTATTAGGAACCTAAGTGGCTGCTAATTGATAGAGAGCTTAATTGATAAACCACAGACATAAGTTTATGAAATGGGAAAACTAATAGTAACCTTTTTGAGTTGGTGGATACCCCCGGCCACCCAAAGGTTTCAGCCCAAGGTCAGCCCTGGTCACCCCCCGGGGCCCCCCCCTAAAGATTTTTAAAAGTGTTTCCTTGAGTGCTCAAACTCCCCGATCCCCGAGAGCTCCTCCCCTCCCTTATTTATTAATTGGGCTATACAAAGTTTTTGTCTGGGGAATTTTAAATATTTAATAACCCTTCATATTAAATATGACCGCGAAACTTACCTCACAGGCTTTAAAAGCAGCAAATCTTCCCAGGCGAAAGCGGAGTTGGGGTCCATTGGCATCGCCAGTTTGGATGCTGAGCAGTCTGTAGACCGCTGGGGGGTCTAGAATTTCCTCAAAAAAAGAAGGAAGGGCGACGATGGCCTTCGAAGAGTGGCTAAAAATTTGGCATACGAGAAGAGTGCGACGATTTAAAGCAGGGCGAAGCACCCCTCGGGGCCCCTTCAATCATGCTAATTTCCCCTCCCACTAAAATTTTTCCAAGCCTGCAGAGCTAAGGGGCCCATTAGCAAGTTCACTTAGGACTGAAGGGGTTTACAATTAGCTTAAGTAGAATGGGTATTACAGGGCTAAGTATCAATAAGCAAGAAGTCGCGGTTTAAAATAACCCGAAAAAGGTCAAGTGCATCTGACCAGCCTTTCCCGATAAAAAAGCTTTTCGATGCAGGTTACAGTCCACTTGAAAAGGTTATTTCCCCCCTCTCTCATAAGCTTAGATATCCAACCCAAACTATTGCCTCGAGAGAGCTCTCCTAAAAGAGCTGAATACAATATCGGTTAAGCCTTATCAAGTGAGGCCCCCTGATCTCATATAAGCTCCCAAACTGAAGGGTTCCCAAGAAAAGAAGCAAAGTTCCCCATCCCCTCGGAGAGAAATCAACTACTTATGGCAAATAGTTAAATCTCCCCGAATTTTTCCCCCCACTAGAGGCTGCTGTTTCAAATGAGAATTCAAGAAAGCCCCTTTCTCTTCAAAGAGGAGATCCCGCCTTCTTTCCCACGCGGCTTCCCCTGGAGAGGAAATTTTGAGTTTTTCAGATAAAGGGGAGGAGCTTAGTGCACCCTTCCCCGAAATCCCAAAAAAGTGCTGGGAAAATCCTTTAGCCCAGATTGACTTCCGAAAATTCCCCCAAACCCCGGAGGGACTTCAAAATTTTTTGGATTAAATTGGAAGAAACCCGGTGGCGCCCCCTGCCCGTGAGAATAGAGTATGCTTACCTTTTGCAGGGTGATTAGTTAATGTGTTGAAAACTCCCCAGTACGGAGTATCCCCCGGTTCCCGCACCCCAAAGAGAACATTACCATCCCCTTTAAACACCCCTGAATGTCCGGATACTCAAAGGTTATACCCTCCCAGGGGGTTCCCCCGGGTTTGTTCTAAAATGCGTGCCCTTTCTGATCATGTATTGTTTCGGAGGTACCCTCCCGGGAAGTGGCCCCCCTCGACAAAAGGAAACCCAAAAACTTGTTTTCCCCTGGTTTAAAAAATTTTCCCAAAATGTGGGATTTAGTATGTTTGATCGTGGGTTCTTGTTTTATGAGCAAGCCCCCTTGCATCGAGTGGCAGCTAACCAAAAAGAAGTGCAAGCAGCCCCCAATAATGCAGGAACTTAAATTGATATCACTGAATTAGGATTAGAGAGACTTTCTCCCAAAGACTAATCATCCTTTCGAGGATTATCCTACTCTGTATTAAAATTTTCAATTAGATAAACACAAATATTTCAAGGAAAGACATTTTTAAATTAATTCTTTTATTAACTTTATTGAGTCAAAATTTTCCCCTGATTGGAATAAAATTAGTATCCCTAGAAGTTTTAATTTGTGTATCTGGAAGCATGATCCCCCTTGCCCAAATTTGGGAAAATGCTTAGCATTAAAATAATAATTAACAAAACAGCCCAAAATGTCTCCCCTCTGTTGTATCCCCATCCCCATTTTTTAAAAACCCTTAAAACCCCTGTTCTCCCCTTTAAAAATTTTATATTTTTAAAGTGAGGTTTAGCATATTTTCCCCATGAAGCTCTCTGTTTTGGTACCTTATCATCCCCGTTAAATTATTATTCTTTTAAATTTTAAATTGTAGTTTAAAACTTTTCCAAACAATTGGGTTTGGGAAATATCCCTTTTTCCCCTTTTTTATAAATTGGGTTGTACCCGATTGAAGATTTGTAGAGTCCCAAATTAGATGTAAATTTAATTTTTTTAGTCAAGCCTATAAAAATGAGGGCAAGATGATAGAGTGTGAAGTATCGTAAGAAAATATTTTTACTTTCTAAATAAAATGTATTTAGGCAATAGAATAGAAAAGTAATCCCTAGTTGACTACAGAGTTAAGTGAATCATAGTTCATCAGTGAGAATAATAAAATAAATGCGTCGTTGTAAGCTCTATCGTTGAATTCATCAAAGTCAAGATAATAATTAATTGGAATTTAGAACTAGTAGCATTTTAATCATTTTATAATAACTCATAATAAAATTAAATGTGAAGATACATGCTATTGACGTCTATAAGATTAATTCTGTTACAATTTACTATCAGTGGGCACTAGATTGAAGCTGCTGATATCATTTATCAGAACAAAGAAGCTTGTAGAGTAAGCTTATTAAAAAATAAGTAAACTGGAAGTAGCAAGTTAACCAAGGGGAAAGGTGAGGGGATGTACCGAAAGTTATCGATCAAAACCCCCAAAGCCCCGTTGAGCCCCCCTCTGACTCCTAAAAAATATTAACTAATCCCAGAGTGGGTTTACAAAATCAAGTTTTAAAGGGAAAAAATTTGTGCCCAAAATAGAATTCATTTGTCCATTTTATGTATCCCCCCGATGTAGAGTAAAGCTGCTCTAGTTCTAAAAATCGTTTATTTATATTGATTGATGATACCCTTTTGTTATTCCCAGGGTGGGATGAAAAAATAAATAATTTATGATGAAGCTGGAGATTGTATATCCTTTGGGAATTTGGGTACTATAGGTTTTTCAAATGACGAAAATTTTAAAACCCCGCCCTAAACTCCCAAACTGTAAAATAGTCCTTCTCCCGTTGATATTAGATAAATTATGTGTGTAAAAATTTGTCCAAAATTTAGGGTAAATTATCCCTCCCTATTCGAGTTTACTGAATCTATTGTGAAGTTTAAAATTCAAGAATTTGAAAATAATTTTGGTAAAGTTAATAGGAGGGTATTCTTCTTGCTTAATTGATTAAATTTGGAGATTGAGATGCTCGCTTAGGCTTTAGCGTATTCTAGAGTTGAGATATAATTAGTATTCAAAGATCACTGTAAAAAATAATTAAAGAAGATAAATAATAACCAGTCCAGTAGCTGTTTTTTCTTAATCCTCGCTTTCATGGTCTTTCCAATATTAATGTAATTTTTAACTTTAAAGAGAAAATAATTATTTTATCGATATTCTCAAAGTGCTCACTAGTGTCATTCTGATCGTCTACAGTCGCATTGATTCTTGGCGTTGTAATTTGCAGCTTCAAATCATAAACATTGAAAGTTAAAAAAAGATAAATTATTTATTGAACTGCGATTCATCTGACAGTAAAGTTATTTTGAGCTTGTATTGATATTGATTTTTAAATTATACCTTATGATTAATTAAGATTAACTTTTTATTATTTAATTATTTGTAATTTCATGGTTTAAATAGGTGCCAATCAAACTTGTTTTTGGTTATGATTTATAATTAGTTATCTTTATCAATTTATTAATTAAAAAAAAGAAATTTAGCCAAGAGTTTGAAGTTTGACTCTGCCATCGCTGTCTGGTTTTATAGTGAGTTAATATGGACTGCTTAGTAGATTAACTATGCCTGGTAGCAAGTAGGAAATGCTTTTCCCCTTTTCAAAATATTTTGTTAAAAATATTCGATGAGGATATCTTCTGGAAATGTTTTGAAAAAGGCACTTCGAAATTAAGTTTGACCTTTTTAGGGAATATAGTGACTGTGAAAATGTATACCTCATGATAAGTAATTACTTTCGAAGGGGTGGGGAGAGATTAAATGACAACTTAAATTATTTTGTGCTCTCCTAATTGAGGTTACCAAATTAGTGTTAACTTCGATTTGGTTTTGTATTTAATTTAAAGTGAGAAAGTCCTAAGAAAGGGCTTAATTCTGAATCTAGTAAGTGTAAGTCCCGCAATTAGCTGGCAAAAATCTCAATTATAAATTTTTAAAAAAAAAATTTTAAATTTTAAATTTGTGAATACTAAGTCCTTTAATTTCTTTTCGATAACCAAAAATATTAATTAAAATAAAGATTGGATTTTAGCCAATTGTATAATAAATGTTATCGAATTTTGGATTAGAAGATTTTTATATCTTTTTATTAAATTTTTTAATAGAAGTAACTTGTATAATGTCAAGACAGCTGCTGATATAGATTAGAATTTATTAGAAAATCGTTTAAAGCTTATTTAATAAAAACAATTAGCGTTATTTGAGAGACAGTAGAAATAGATAAAACTGCGATGTGTAGGAGAGCACCTTTGCTATAAACGTTCTTTATTTTTAGAAATTTTTATAGATTTATTTGGATAGAAAACAGCTGTAATAGTTCTAACATACAAGTAAAGAAACCCTAAAAACTTAATAAATGATTATATTTTATCAAAGTAAATAAATGGAGTTATTATCTTAGAAAGCTAAATTCATTCGATTATTTAACTTATGAAAAATAATTATAAGCAAAACTATTAAAATCCGGAAATTAAGGTATGTTTGTGTTTGAGATGACAAATACCTTACCTCAAATTGGGATAATTAAGTTGAACTTGAGCTAAATCATATATTTGCGGAACATCCTAATGCGAAGTGGCTCCTCCATTGTTATTTTTAATATTATCATTTAGGAAATTATATATTTGGGAAAGCATTAATTAAAATTGTAACCCAAATTATAAATATTTCGCACTATAAATATACCTTATAAAATTCTTAAGAAATAGATTTTTAGGCCATAATTTATTTATATCATTATTAAAAGTTATCAATGACAAAAATAATTATTTTTATTATGTAAATAATTAATATATTTTCAAGATAAACTTATTATTCTAAGTAAAATATATTCTCAAGAAATTTATTCTTTTTGTAAATAATTCAATTTTTCCTTTAATTCAGACCCAAAAAATAAATTTTTTTAATTTATTGATAATTATTTGTAAATCAAGGTTTTTGTTTATTTTGTTTGCCCCCCAAGCTTAAAGGTCCCAAAAATTTTTAAAATTTAAATTTACACAAAATTAAAAATTTTTTTAAAAAAATAAAAATAATTTAAAATTCCCCTTTCTAAAGAGACGCCTTCCCCAAAATTTTCAATATTCCCCCAAACTTTTTTTAAAATTGGCAAACCTTTTTAAAAAAAATTTAATTATGGGGTTAAAATGTTTAAAATTTATTAATTAAAATTTGCCCCCCAAAACCCCCAAAATTTTTCTTTTTTTAAATTTTACATTCCTAATTTTTTTAAAGGAATATAGATTATATTATTTTTTAGCTCTACCCCAAAATGCACCCGTAGTTGATAGCATATTTTGTTTTTAAAATTAGGTAAGCCCATATCTTTAAAAAAGGTATTTACCCAAAAATGCATCACAATTTTATTTTTATGGTTAATTAAAATTCTATATTTATAAAGTTAATTTTATTTAAAAATGGCATAATTTGTGAAATCTGCTTAAGTTAGCACGACTTTAAAAGTAGAAGGATAGTCGCTTTATGCTGTCAGTTATGTTTCAGAATTTATATAAGTTCCATTTTAAAGTTCAAGATAAAATAGTTATAGTTGATAAAGATGAAAGGCCATTTGCCCCATAAAATCGTAGCAAGAGCCTAAAGTGAATTATGTTACCTCCTAGCTAAAAGTTTAGTAGTCAGTTACTGTTAAAGGCTATAAAGGTATTGAAGCTGGAACAATCTAGAATGAGTTACCGAAATAAAAAAGAAACTTGAGGTACTCTGATCCTCCATCCACAGCTACTCTGCATAATCGATTTATACAGTTGAAACAGGAGAGATAGAATTCAGAATTAAATCAGTACCTTACACACTCTTTGCCACACCGAGAGTTTATAAAAACAAAAATATTTTATTATAAAAATATAAATATAAATTTTAACCTTAATTATTGCATCAGCAGATTGGCTTTAGAATCAATATTTAGTTTCCTTCTAGTTATAATTTTATTTTCAATCAGCTAAAAACGATTACTGACAATGAATTAAATAATTGGGTTTGTAATAATTTTTGGCAGCTCATTAAATAATCTTGCTTGGGAACTAAAATTTTACCTTCTCATTTTTAATACTACTCTTTTCTTAAAATATTTTATGCTTGAATTATTGATTAGCTAATTAATTAGCTTATCTTTTTCTTTAAAAATATTTATGGTAAACTTTTTTGTTAAATACTGTGACAATTACTTTTAGTAGAGTTAGATTTTTAATGGTAATCAAATTTATTCTAATTTAAAAAAAAATGTTTAAATTAATTTTATTTACAAAAAAAACTTAGAAAAAATAGACAATTATTAAGATATAAATCAATAAATCTTTTATCCATTTTTTGTATTTATTTAAAGTTGATATCTATGTTGCAGGTAACTTTTTTATAGTTGGATTAAATTTAAATGAAGTTGAAAAATTTTTAATCTATTAATTTTTAATAAAATATTTATAAAAAAATAAATATGTTAGTGGATAGTCAGCACCGATAGTAATTTTTTAATTACCAGAGTATATATTTGAGGTATCATCACTTCCTCCATAGTGCCCAAATATTCCATAGTTTGCTGATGCTCCAATGTAAGTAACTGAAGTTAGGCCATCCATCTTTTTCTTCTTTTTTTATTTATGTATTAGTAATTTAATTCCTATATTATTTTAATCTTTATTTTGATTAAATTTTTAATCATTATGCCCCTTAATTTGAATTAATTTAATAATCTAAGATAGGAGAAAGAAGTAATTGAGAATTTAATTTGGGAAAATAATAATTGATTTCTATAATTTATAATTTTAAGTCTAGAAAGTAATTTATAATGGATTTGAAATCTTTATTTAAAAATATAAAAACGAAAAATCAAAATCATCCACTAATTTAAAAATTATGATAAGCTCATTTTTCTTTATAATTAAAATAAATTATGAATAATTATTTAAAAAGATAATATTAAAGGACCCCACCAAGTTGTCCTGATGTAGTTGCCAAAATAATAAAAGTTGAATAAATTTGTTCAAGTAATTGAAAGAACCCGAGAGAGTAGCAAGCGGCCCACAACTTAAATATTCTAAGTCATTTGAAATATTTCGTAGCCATTATTTAAGTTACTAGCACAATTTGAAGAATAAACTTTGTGGATGAATTTAAATACCAAAAAAATTGTTTATGTGATTTAAATAATCTTTTTATTAAGTTATTTAATCTCTATAATTTTTAGCTGGTTTATAATAAAAATTATAAGGTTTATGCATAACAGCCCTATCCTTTAAGAAAATATCTTATTAATTATGATAATTAAGAAGAGTGACAGACATAGGGTCATTTTAAGTCTCTTGATAGTAGATAAACAATTCCAAAAATTAATTATTTAATCAAATATTTCACACTTATATTTGTGATCAGTTAACTAAATTAATGTTTTATCATTAAAACATTTAAGTAATCATGAAATTCTTGACTAGATTTTTTTTTAATTAAACATGATCTCATTTTTTAACAGTCTAACTTTATTTAATTAAATTTTATCATTATTTTATTCTAAGAAAGACGATATCAAATTAATGAGCCTAATTTTGTTATTTTATATAATTATAGATAAGAGTCCAATAAAAAATAGTCGACTTACATTTCTTAATTTAATCACTTTAATTCATTCTTCAAACATAATAATAATAATTGAACATTTCTAATTAAGAAGGAAAATGAGATAAAAACTAGCTGCTAAAGTGAAACACTAAATGCACATTCAGATAAATAAATATGGAACTTTTGTAGTTCATTACAAGGAAGTAGCGATATCTGAAAAGGTAAACCTTTTCATTTATTTTTATTTATGAATTAGGGATTACAAACTTGGAGCAGGGTGAAAAAAATGACAATGTATGGGATCAATTATAATTAAAAGGCTCAACGGAGTTTGCAGATATTGACAAATAATGCAAAGAAGCCTAAAAATATTGGAAATTATGAAAAAGTAATAATTCACTGAGCTAAGAGGGTCATAAAAACACGTCGTTGAGTAGAAATTGACTTAAATTTGTATTTTAAATCAAGATAAATTTGCAAAATAAAAAATTCTTTCTTATAATTCAAAATTTTTTTATTTAAATTACATTTTTAAACTAAAATTAGGCCATAGAAATTATTGAAATAAGTTTATAGAGCGTATCTTAATTATAATAATTTAGTATCAACAGCATCATTATAGGTTAATCCCTAGCATTTGTAGATGTATGTAGCAAGAGTATGTCGGAAATAATAGGCAATCTTAATCGGATTGGTTTAGTAATCATTTAGAAAAGATATTTATTAAATCATTGATAATAAACCCACTGATCCATTCTCCGCTCACCACACTTCCATCAAAGCATGCGAACATAAGCTCATCTTAGAGACTCCTCTCTATGAACTATATAGATATATCATCATTGTCCTCATCGTCAATATAAAACTCATGCTCCTATCTCAGTGAACTTATTTAATTAAAAAGTAGATTTCTATATTACTAATTTAGCCTACCTAAAGTATAAAAAATACACTATAGGAACTATTTACTCCTGAGTGATTATATCGCCACTTTTTAAACCGCGATTCTGTCCTCCTTTCTGTATTTTTTGGAGGAGAATGAGGGAACAAATTTTCTTAAAAATGCTGACTCATCAGTTATATTTAAAAACTCAATTTTAAGGCGACAACTACAAAGAACATTATGTTAAAAAATTACCAATTGTCAAGTCTTAAAAAGAATTCCTATAAGATCAGTACAATAATCTTAAATATAAGATTTCAGATCCTTAAGTATATTAATCTCTACTTTTAATTTTGTCGACCCTTACGAAAGGAATTTAATCTTTGTTAATTGCAATGCGACTTTGATATCTGCAATTATTTTCACGCCGATTTAGGCTCTCGATAATCCATGTACCCTTATTGCAATTCATAAGAATTACAGGAAGATTATCTTATTAGAAATCCTTTTGAGGAGTCCCGATTTCTTAGTCAAAGTAACAGCTGCATATTTCTATGCCAAAAGTGAAGAATATTTTGCCTCTGTTGGGTTTGAAAATTTAACTTTTTTATTAAAAATATTAATGAGTTAAAATTTTAATTAATCAAATTATGAAATTTAAGATATTACTTTTCATAATTTAAAGGCTCTGCTAATTTTATAATTTTGATATACTTTACTTTTAACTTCAAAATTTATAAAAGATAAATTTTTTTGTTGTTGTTGTCGAAAAATTGAACTTTATATTTAGTTCTTTATAATTGTATTTTTCTCTAAATAAATTTGATTTGAACCCGAACTATCATAAATGTCTAGGAGGATCATGTTTTTATGATTTGGTTTTAACAGCTAGCCACAAGCAAACACAAATACTTCGCCCTTAGTTATAAAATTAATATTTATATTTACGATTAATTTATAGTTATGGAGATGCTAGTCAGTAAAGATGGTTTAAAATAAATTAGTTCATTTAGGAAAAATCTCCACTTAACAGTAAAATCTGAACTTGTGATCTTTTACAATAAAAAATTAGATCAAGGCAATTAAATGCGAAAAATTTAAGGAATATTTTTTAACTTTTATTTAAAATTAAGGTAATTCTACTATAAATTTATTATTTATTTATTAACTTTTGCACCTAGCTCATTAAAATTAAGTTTTATTATTATTGTTGAGGTTCCTGCATCTTAATATCTAATGATATATTAATAAGTAAAAAATGCAACTCGTTAAATATTTCCAAAGTACGGATAAATAGTTTGATTGATTGATATAGATTGATTAAAAAATCTTGTCATTGTATTAATTGCTTACGATAAGACATAAATATTTGCAGCTGCATTATCTATATGCAAAGATTGAGGGAGCCATTTTTACTAGGAGAACAGATTCAAAGCTGATTTAAATTTAAATATTAACTTTTTGTTTATGTAATTTGGTTATCTAACCTGTGTTAGGATCTATAATCGCAACCACATCTTTAATATAAATTAAGATTTAAGATTCCTTAGGGAAATAATATATCTTTAAGGGTTTAATTAATAAACTGCATAAGTTACAAAATCATAACATTTTTACATGCTTCAAATAATGGAATAGTGTCCCTTGCTCAAGTTAAAGAAGTCGCAAGAATAGATGACTAGAAAATACTAATCACCATTCATGAGTATCTTCCAAATTCAAGATAGATCGGAGCTAAAAAAGTCATTTCATATTTTATCAGATTTGAAAGAAGTAGGCAGTACTATCTACTTGTATCTAATTTATATCTCCTTTAGCGATTTAATACTCCCTTAGGGACTCGATCATAATAGATGGGATGCTAATCTACGATTTTGAATTACTATTGTTCGAGCACGGTTGCTGGATTCACGATATCCACTGACCAATCTATTAAATTTACAGCACTTACTGATGTATTACAAAAAAAGGAAGCCTTTAAAAAGGTACAGCTTACAAGAAATAGTAATAGCTATCAAACTTTACTTCTTGTTCATAACGACTATGGTGTTAAGTGGAGTGCAAAATTTGGCTTTCTAAATTAATATTCATCTTAAATAGCATTATTGTCCATGTTTACTAAGACTGCAACAATTAAGGTCTTTCTGTATTATAAAACACGCACTGTATTCCTCTCGTCAGAGAATTTGTAACTAAATATCCATTTTACTTTGCTTACTAAAAAATACTAGGGATGTGGAAGAAGTGTCATTAAAAATAATTTATAGTAAATTAAAGATGTCATAGTAACCTATAAATGAGTTCTTAGACACCGCTAAATCTTAAGCTATGAAGTGGCCTCCAAAAACGGCGTCCATATTTGCATCTGCATTAACACTTGCCGCAGTAATCGTAAATTACACACTGCTGTTTTAAAGCAAGGTTATAGGTAGCTAGCTATTTTTGAAGCAATAAGTTTCTGAACAACTTCAAATTTCAAAATTAATCGCAGCAATTAAGAGTGTCATTGCTAGAATTTTCATTTAATGTCTATATACAAATTTAAAGCGACTATAGTTGAAATAAGCTGAATTATAAGAGAGCTACTCTTACCTTAAACCAAACATGCGTTGTAAGAAGTTTTTCAGCAATTCTTAAAAATATTTTATAAAAAATCATAATTATCCACTTCAATACAAATCTTTTTTCCATTTCATTTTAATATCCCTCATTTTAAAAGTTGCTCGAAAAAATTTTGATCGTAATATTAGTGAATTGAATTTTAAATAAGTAAATTTGCTATTTGATGTTAGAATCTTCTTCAACTTTTATATGGTAAATTATGGTATTGTGATCGCTTTCTTTTTCAAAAAAACTAATTACTCTTTAAAAACTTAAAAGAATTATCAAGAATTAATTCTTTTAAATGCAATATATGTTTGAATTACAGCTCTAATTAATCATCTCTTGTTATATTGATTTATTTCGTATTTATCTGATACAATTAACTCAATTTATTTATTTTATAGTGTTATTTTAAATGAAAATATTTATTAAAGTTTAGAAACATTCTTATTATCCATATTTAATTAAAAACAATTTTAATGCTATATTCTAACTAATTGTAAGACTTAGATATCTTTAATTATTTCATTTTAAATACAGATTTAGAAGGTGAGTTGAAAAAAATCATTAAAATGAAATTCCAATATTAACCTTTTTTTTAATTAATTTGAACCCTAAATAAATCTCCATTAATATAAAAAAATATTTGATTGTTATAATTAAACCCACTTACGACAAGACATAAAATTTTGCAGCATTATTTTCTATATCAATGAGTGAGGAAGCAACTTTTATTAGGAGAACAAATTTAATGCTGATTCAAATTTATATTGTTTAAGTATTTGTCAATTTAACAAGAGGTAAGATTTATTATCGCCAATACATTTATAATATGCTCAGATTTTTCAAAAACATTTCAATTTCCTTCTGCAAAGCCCAGACAAATGAGGACAAGCCGCAATCTCCTATGCTAAAATTTGTTGCTGTAAGCGCACCTTGTAGACCGAGTATTGCTATAAATATTTGAGACAAGGAGATTTTACTTATTTATTTATTCCCACAATTATAGGAAAATTTCTCGAGTAACATGTAAATTATAGATGAATTTAAAGCTATGTTTCTTAAGTTAAGTAAAAAACTAAAAAGTGGCTACTTATAAAAAAAACATGCCATCTAGGCAGTAGGGGAAAATTGTGGCTGGACAGATAATATTAATAAGATTTAATGAGGAATTAACAACCTCTAATGAAATTAATAAAGAAGATGGATAGCGGTCAAAAGAACCACTAGCTTCCATGGCCACCTTGAAGAAGATTTTAAAACCCTAATATGGCCATATTTTTTCACCAGCAAGAGTAAAATAGTTTCCCTCAATTGGACAAGAAGAGTTCAAACCTAAACAAGGTGAGATTCAATATTTGAAAAACTATTGACCTCGCAAAGTTGCGAGTTAACGAATATGCACGCATCCCGCAATTCCATGTTTAAACTTTCTAAATGAATAATCATCTTTAATAGCATTATTGTCCATGTTTACTAAGACTGCAGCAATAGGGGTCTTAGTGTATTATAACACGCGTACTGTATTTCTCTCGTCAGTGAATTTGTAACTAAATATCCATTTTACTTTGCTTACTAAAAAGATACTAGTGATGAGGAAGAAGTGTCATTAAAATTCATTTTGATAGTAAATGCTGTCATAGTAACCAATATATGAATTTTTAGTCTGGAATAAATCTTAAGTTATGAAATGACCACCAAAAACAGTGTCCATATTTGAATCTGCATTAACACTTGCAGCTGTTATAGTAAATTAGATACTGTTTTTATAAAGCAAGGTTATTCGCAACTCGTTATTTTGAAGCAATAAGTTTCTGAACAACTGTAAATTTCAAAATTAATTGCAGCAATAAAGAAAAACATAGCTAGACTTTAAATATCACTTCCGAATTACGTCTAGTGATATCTATAATTTGAAAATTAGCATTAATAGAAGATTTACTTTTATCTAAAATCAAATATACTTTGTTAGGAGTTTCTCAGAAATCTTAGAAATATTTTATAATATATCTTAACTATCAGCTTTTATATTATCAAATCCAAAATTTATATTTCGTTTTATAAATACTGCAAGAATTATATATTGAATAATTTCTCATTGATGAAATACAGGTTTTGATCGAGTAAGTATAAATTTTAATTTTATTGCATTATTTAGAAAGAAAAAAAAATTAATAATCAGGTCTATGAAGTTTTTGAGTCTTCAATGAATTAATTTAGAGCTTATCTATGTCGCTTTGCTTTAGTTTTAAATGAGCTCCTTGACTTTTTATTCACATTTTATGTCCCCAAGTTATTATAAATTTATGAATTAGTAGTTATAATTATCGAATAAAATGCTATGTTCGCAATTTTAAAACTTCTATTGTAAATTTAAATAGACAATTTTTAATAAGCGAATTTTATAAAATAAATTTATTAATAAAATTCTGTAATTGTGAGATTTCAATATGAGTTAATTAGGATCCGATGAGAAAATTTATAAATTAAAGATGAATCTGTTTGTTGAAATATCATTTTCACTTAGTTGAGCTCTAGAATTACTATATTCATGCTTTTGTTAATAAGAATCGCTTCTTTAAATTTCAGTGGCAAATAGCATTACCTTACTTGACTTCGGTTTTCTTTTCTGAAGTGCTTTTTAAAAATTAATTATGAAATATAATGATGGTAAAACTATTTTTGAACTTTTGAAAGATTTTGATAAGATTCTTGAAAGATGAAGAAGAAATTGACGAGCATGTATCCTAGGATAGAAACTATTTGGATCAAAGCTATCAGTTAATAAATTAGGAATTATATATAGTTGCTTAAGGTAGTAGTCTGGTTCAAAAGTGCTTGTGAAGGGAATCATTAAAATGCAGATCAGTTGAAGTACTAACTCATTGAAGATAGCTATCTTGTTTTAGCTTTCGTCTTCTAAAGGCCTCACTGTTATCAGGTAAAGCTAACACAAGAAGTTTGAAACTACTATCAAAAGATAAAATATTAAAGCAATGCCACACCCTGGTTATCTTTTCAAAATATAGTTTATATTAAGTTAAAATCTCCGAAAATTATGAGGCATAAAGTGAACGAGAATTTTCTCAAAAGCATTATAGGTTAGTACAAAATGCTTAGTTTTGTAGTTTTGACATCTGATATCAATGACCCAAATCTTATTTTAAATTCCTTCTTGTTCTTTTCTTAAAACTGTTTTTATCGTTAGCTAATTTTAGATTCTTACATAGTTAATGAGATAGAAGGATAGTATTTAATTAAATGAAATTAAAGCTTTATTTTTAGAAGATATTAATATTATTTTTTACTTGAATTATAGCGATATAGGTTGGATGATTGCACATGTCAATTGAAAGATACTGAGCAAATAAATATTTTTGGAGCAAGCTGCCTAATATGTCTCCAGTATATTGGTATCTCAACTTTTGAAAATTATTATAATCTGGAAAGTTCTTACACATTAGATATTGATAAGGGATGTGAGTAGGTTTTCAATAAAGCTTTCTGTTTAGTATCTGATCATAAGTAAAATATAAGGTTGTAGTTTATATACTCATCTAGCCGCCTGCAGATGTTCTATCGCTTGAATCTCATTTGCATGCCATTGAAGAAACGCAAAGTTAAAAATTAAATGCCATAGTTAGACCAGTCATTATCAAAGTTAAATGGTACACAGTCAAGTATTGTCAAAATATTAAATTAAGATTCTATGATCATTCAATTCTTAAAAATCATATTTTCTACACAAGGAAATTCGAAAAATAGTTTTAATTATAATTTAATGAATCTTATTTTTAAATTTAGTTATAAAAGAGCAGGCCTTGGTTGACGATTGAATTGAGAGATTTGTAATTCATTAAATCAAAGGCATTTAAAATTAAAATTAGCATCATTATAAGCTTTGTCTGAATACTCATCGAACTTAAGATAAATAAATTGCATAAAATTATCTCAAACAGACTATATGACTAAATAATTGTGATTATTAAAGTTATAATTTGCAATTTATAATGATTGTTAAAGTATTGATATCATATATTTATTAGAATATAATTAGGATGAGATAAGCGTTGGTGAGATCTTTAAAATGTGAAATTACGGAAACAGATATATTTTACCATCAGTGGGAACGAGATTAAAGCTACTGATATTGTTATTATAAATAAGTAAATTAATTACTTAAATTAGGAATTTTAATTAATATCATTAACCAGTACGAAGAAACTACTTGCGTAAGCTTTTCAATTAGAATTAATATATTTATTAAAAGCTGGAAGAAGGATATTGACTAGAGGTAGATGAGTGATGTACTAGAAGTTTTCTATCATACCCCACAAAAGCTAAGCACTCTAACTCCTATTCAATATAATCAAATAAATTTACAAAACTAAATTAAGCAGCAGATTCATTTCTATTTATTATATAATTAAACAATATTCATTAAATTACTTTTGTGAACTATAACTGTAAATAGATGCTAAGGATTATGTTTCTTTATCCTTGATTTTAACTTATTTAAATTAATATTTTAATTGCTATTCTTAGAATTAAAATGAGTAAGATTAGTTCCAAATACAGTAGCCATAGTCCATTTAATAGAAGTTCCAATTGCCTAAAATACTCGCAGTGACTCTATGAAAATTAAGCATTTTAACCTACTTACCTTAAGATATCTGTGGAGGGATGAAAAAATAAATAAGAAACTTGTAATCACATACCCTTAGGGAATGAAATATTCAAAGTTCGCACTAATGAATTTTTAATTGGAGGTGAATTCTATCTCTAAATAGTCTTTTCATTGCTTGAAATATTTAATCTGAAAACAATAATTAAATAGGTACAGAGTAATTATCTAAATGAAGCTAGAGCGTCATCAGGTTTGATTTTATATCTTGAATAGAGTAGTTTAAGAATTAAAATAATGCTTGGCGAAGGGAAGAATACAGATTCTCTGCTTTATATGGCTATCTTAAGATATTTCTTCCACGATTAACTAACCTAGCCTTCTAAATAGAGCTAATTTTCAAAGATCACTGTAAAATCTATTAAAATAAATAACGAGCCCAGTATTGGTTATTCTTTTTATTCTGGCGCTCATCTTTTTCAAGATAAGTTTAAAACTAAAAAATTTATTATCATGTACATGATAAAAGCTACTTTGTTTTTAATTTCTAATTGATTTATATTAAAAGAGTAATTTCAAAAATTTTAATTCTTATTAAAGATAGAGTCATAGTGAGTAGCATTCTAATCTTGATCTTGCTTATTATCATCTGGATCTTAAATTGGAACAGTTATTTTAGGCTTAATTATGGAGAGTTTGAGCTAGTACTTCTTATACTTTATAATTTTTTATTTTGCATTAAAATATAAATACTTTGTAGCATCTTCATTGAGTGCTATTTTCAATTGATACCAATATTACGTTATTTCAAATTATTAAAGTACTAATACACTACAAAATAAGACAAAATAATGCATATTAAATCAAGAAGTGTCATTGAAACACTAAGTTTGTGATAAAAACTTTAAAAGTGGAAATAGGTTTGCTCATAAATAAAGTTAAAGTTATCTTTAGTAATTTATCATTATGAGAGAATATATTTATTTTGAATGATAGTCTCCAATTAAACTGTTTTGTGTTTTAACTTCGAGATAGTATCTACTATCAATTTAAATTTAATTGATAATTTGGCCCTTTTGCTTTAGACTAATTCTTGGATCATTATCTGTGCTTATAGTTAAACTGAAACCTTGCCCCAATATATTTATTATAGCAGGAAGTAATATTTCAGAATCCTAGCCCTTCTCTAAAATTTATCTTTTTAGGAATTAATTTATTTTAATTTAAAACGATATCTGAAGGAGGGTACTCGAAATATGGAACCTGCAGAATTTGTATTTATTACTCTGGAAATATTGATATGATAATCTGTATTAAATTTCCTATTTGCTTTGAGTAAGATGGAATATAAGCAGATTGCAAACTTAAAGCCAGATAAATTTAATGGTCTCCCACAAATTCTTGAGAGCTAGTGCTCACTCTGATAGTGTTTAGGGAATTTTCAAGGCTCACAAAATCTTAAGGGGAGTCTGAATCCTGTAATGTATAAAGTAAAATTCCACAATCTTTTGGAACATAATCTACGCTTTTAAGCTACTTTATGATAAAATATTAATTATAAAGGAATAGATTGGATCTTCGCCTATTATATATTAGATAGGCTCATATACGGGATAAGAATAAAAATAATTTCAATAGAATAAAAACTATTTAAGAAGTCACCACAATCGTATCTACACAGCTACTGATATCAAACATAAAAATAAATACACCGATTTTTTATTGCCTAATTTTTAACATGAAAAATTTAAATCTTATTTCTTAAAATTAGATAATTAAATTCTTTTATCAATGATTTATTTTCGTTGCATAAGAATAAATCATACGAATTAGTAAAAATAAAAAGATTATGAGAATCAATTTAAGAAGAAACAATTTAAGAATATATATTTAATTTAATTATGATTTCGAGATGAAATTATAAAGTTGAATCTTATGCAAAATCTTGCTCCAAAAGAGAGTGAGTAACTATAACTCAAAGTAGTAATTAAAAAGTTATTTTAAAATACTACTTATGTCAAAGCTAAGAAATATTATTTATTTTATTATTCCAAAGAAGAAAATTATTTTATTTTAAGTATTTCTCAATTAAAACTCTAAAATTAAATAGCTTAATTCAATTACAATACTATCAGAACATTCGAAATCATAACGGAGTTAAGGAAAAAGTAACTCAAATCTTTAAATTATAAATTAAATAAACCTTTATTGAATAGATTTATAATTTAAATTATCATCATTTTGTAAATCTTAAAAGTTTTATATTTGATGAATAAATAAATTTGTTGATCTTTTTGAGTAATCAAAATTTTGAAAATCTTGGAATCACTTTATAAAGGTGAAGCTTTTACTTTTGAGTAACTTAAATAATGCCTAAGCCATTTGGAATTATAAAATTTTAATTTAATAATAAAATAGCGAGATAGTAGTAAATTTGTCCTTGGAAATCTTGACAGTCTTGCAAGGAAACTTAAGCCAAGTCTTTGCTGAAGATCTCGTCATCTAAAACTTATAAAGGGTCATGGTTCAAG
Source organism: Tetmemena sp. SeJ-2015 (assembly GCA_027382625.1). Classification (NCBI taxonomy): domain Eukaryota; phylum Ciliophora; class Spirotrichea; order Sporadotrichida; family Oxytrichidae; genus Tetmemena; species Tetmemena sp. SeJ-2015. The sequence continues at coordinate 20,691 of JAJKFJ010022894.1, forward strand.
AGTAGTTAAGATGTTATTGGTGTGGCTGAGAAAATTTAAATTTTTAAAGAGAAACAAGTAGCCTCTTGCTGGTCAACCCACAGATATTCTCCAGAGTTTATCGCACCTTATTATTTCAATAGCACTGTTGCTAGTTGCTGAGGATCTGTGAATTAAACACTTAGTGTCTATACGCTGAGGGTTCTAAAAGTAAAATTTCTAAAAAATTTTATATAAATAAGAAACTAACATGTATATTAATTACATTTAAGTTTATGCTGAATTTAGGAGTAAATTAAACTAGCTATTATAAACTTATTTGTTAACAAATTTAGAGAAATATTCTTTGGATGCACAGTTTATCAAAAATTAAAATAAGGGTAAGCATCTAGCTACTGGGTAAAGTGATGAACAAATTTATTTTATTTAAACATTATATCTCATATCAATATTTTAATTTGATTAAACTTTTAATAATTTTAAATAAAGAGAAATTTTGCGATGAAGGAATAGGATGATGTATAATAAGTGTAGACTTTAAAAATCTAGGAGCAATCTTTTGCTTAATTTGAAGAACCGAAAACCTGCAAAAATTTCGGATTGCCAATTGTGGCAAACTTTATACTTCTTTAGTAAACTCCGAAATAATAGAAATCGAACAAGTCAGATTAAGACACCAGAATAATTCTAGTCATTTATAGAAAGCCTTGAACTTGAGAATTTTGGTTTACATTAAATACCTAGTAGCCCCCGCCTGAAATGCTAGCCCACCCACTTATGAGAGCGTTAAAGTTAAGAAATTTTTTCCTTTCAAATTAATATTTGAAGTATTTAATTTTACAAAATGTGTTTCAATTTTTATTAAATCCTGTCAGATCTATCATTACATGACCTTTTTATTTAAAATATAGATTAAAAAGCTTGAAGACGTTATAATTTTTTATCATATAAATATTTTAATTTTTATAATAAATCTACTATTTGAAGCTGTATACAATTAATAAAGATTTTAATATTTTTGTTTGAAGTGATGCAATAAATTATTAATTTTATGCTTAAAACTATACAGTTATTTCAAATTATAGCATTTATTTTTAAAAATGAAAACAAAATATAAAAGACTTTGGTAAATTTATTTAAAGCGTAACATCCGGTTCCTTTGACATAAATTAATTTCATAATATAGATGTGGTATAATTTATACTCTAATTAAATTAAATTAAATTAAATTAAATTAAATTAAAATTTTAGGAATATAATTAATAATCAATTTCATTAAATCAGCACTTTCGTACTGTTTATAGAAATCAGTTACTATCCTATGTAACTCTAATTAAATTACAAAAATTAAATTGATCATAAGGTCTGAATGCAGAGCATTTTGCACTTATTTCTATTAATTAGATAAAACTAAATTCTAATAGTATAAATTCTAATACAAGTTGATAATAGAGAGACTCTACAAGTCTTTAAGGTCTGAAAGATGCTTTAAAATCCAAAGTTTCCTTGTTTTAAGAGATTCTGCCTTAAAATCTAGAGTAAGTTCAGTTCAATGCAGACAAACTGATGAACTTTTACACTCAAAAGCTCTTCACCGTAAAAATCCAGCTATACTAGAGAAGAGAGCGTCAGTTTTTTATTTCAGGGAAAACTATAGTTATTCATTTTTGTAAAAAATATTATAGAATGACTCTTCTCATATAATCAGCTGAAAAATTAAATGGAGTTCATATTTAAGTAAGGGGGCTAATTGCATACTTTTACTTCACTTAACTGAATTTTGTAAGCTTAAGGAATTATTGAGCAAATCCTAAATACAATTTATAATTTAGTTAGCTTTATTGCAAGTCTATAACTATCATTTAATGGATCAGCATTTCATTTGAATTTTGTGATATATTATAATTGGCAATAGTAATTTAGTAGGGTGTTTATTGATCTTAGAAGTAGATAAACTTATCGACAATATAAAGTAATTAAATAGAATATTAATTATTATTTATATACAGCTTGAAGAGCATAAATTATATAATCATCGTCATATTTGATTCCTTTGCAATTCTGAATCCTGCTCATTTAAGAGTGCTTGAAGTAATACGAAGAAAATATTGGAGAAGGGTAGTACAAATTAATTAAACATAATTATAATAAAGCTATAATTATGTTATCATTCTTTGATGCTTAATTATTTTAATTGAATTCATTAAATTAATTCAGTTTAAGCTGTACTCTTTTGTTCATTTTGGGATAATTTTCATTCTTCTCTTATTTAATTAGCTCAAAAAGAAAAACCTGCTTATAAATATCTATACAGTTAATAAATTACACATTATATTGTAAATAAATTCAAGAGTGTACAAATAAATTAGAATTTTGTGGAGAGAGTGATATAAACTTCAAAATTGCAATGAACAAAGAATTGAAGTAATATAACTTCATGAGTATTCACTCATAAGTTGAAGTTTAAACTAGAGATTATTGGCAATTAAATTATTCTTTAGTTATAGATATATTTTAAATAAGATCTCCTAATTCTATATTTCCAATAATTATAGTGATGATAATTAAATTGATAATGTATCCATTGATCCAGTCATCTTCAGCACCCTAGCCATGAAAGCAAGCATGCATTAATATGCTTGACGAACTCTTATCTATAAACTAGATCATTAGATCTTCCTTAGTTTAATCTGAGATATAGAACCCATTCACAGACCTCAACGATTTAATTTAACATTCACAAAATATTTACAAAATTTAACATTCAAGTCTTAAAATACTACAAATCAATTATAAATGCCCCTGGCTGCTCTTTATATATTCCTCCTTATTCGGAAAACTATTTTCTTTTATTTAAAGAGAAATATAACTATTTTAGTTTAATTGTTAAAAGAATCTTCTTATTTAAATACTATTAATTTTATTTATAATAATTTTGATCCGGTAGGCTAATCGAGATGAACCAAAGCCATGTAACTGTTTTAATTTGTAGTAATTTTGCCTCCAGCAAACATAACTTATTCTCCTTTAGTAATAATAATTTAGCTATTTTTAATTTTGTAAGAACTGTGCTAGGAAGTTAAGAAGACTCTTTTAGGAAAAATGTCCAAACTACTTTCAAGCTAAGATCCACCTTCTAAATCAATTTATATATCAATAATTAACAATTAATTAAAACATATCTGGTAATTTCTAGTAAAAAATAAATTACTATAATTTTTACTTCGATAAAAAGGAATGAATTAAAATTTTAAAGGGAAGAAATAAAAGAATAGATAATTTTACGAAATAAATAAATCTATTAAATTTTATTTTTAGCTATTCTAAATCTGAGTATAAAAATATAAAAGGGAAAGAGTTTGCTAATTACTACTAGTGGTGTAACTATATTAGAGCTATTAATTTTGACAATAACCTCATGATTGAATATTCTATAAATTCAGGAAATATTTAATTAGCTATAATAGCACAACAAGTTTAAGATAGCTATTGCTAAACACTTACGCTGTATAGTATATATAATTAGCCTGGTTACTTATATATAAAGACTGTGGTAGCACCTTATTTATTGAGAAATAACTAGTAGCTGATTAATTATAGATTAATTATTTTTTATGAGAAAGTTACTGCTCCCGACACTGGATCTATTATTGCTAGCACATCAGCTTATTAGTTATCACTAGAAGCTGTGAAGATTGCTACTATTATGTTCATTCTGTATTGTAATGCTCTCACTGAGTCAAGCTCACCAGAGAGGCTGTATTAAAACATCCACTTCACTTTTAAGGAAGAGGAGTCAGCAGCATTATATTTAATAATCAAATATAATATTCTCATTTAAAGCATAGTATCCCAAAAAGGGAAGGGTAACATCTCCCATATCGGCATCTATCTAAGCAAAGCTTCCCCCAAAAACTGAATCCATGTTTGCGTCTGAGTTTACGCTAGCAGCAGTTATTTCAAAATTCATGACATCTGAATTAGTCAAAGTCACTGGCATTCTATTATTCTTGAAGCATTGCTTTTAAACGCAATGTGATTCTAGAACAAGCACACTTAAGCACAATACTATTATAATCAATTGAAATGACTTCATCTTTATAAACACTGCTTTTCTATAAAATTAATGAGATGCATCGAAATACGATTGAATTGAAAAATATGACTTTGGAATATAGCCATAAAAATAATTTATCATTTAAAGATTAGTGCAATATTTTAATGCGATTTTTTAAAAAAATCTATTCTGTCTTGTAAAAAATAATTATAGCAATATTTACCTATAATTCAACATTAATAAGTTGGAATAACTATTCCTCATAAAAGCTAAATCAAAGTAAATTAGTTTATAAGAACTCCCTAAATTAATAATTAAGGTATATTCTAACTCATAATTCAAGAAAATTTAATATTTCAAAAAAAAATTGTGCAAATAATATTTATCTTGCTCCATTAGCTTAATCAATTAAAATTAAGAGGTTAGAAATATTTGGTTTACATTTTATTTAATTTTTGAATTAATTATTCACAGTATTTTGAGAATCATGACATCTATACTCAATATTTTTTTAAATTATGATTTTTTAATTATGATATGCTATTAAATCGAATTTCATTCTTAATCACATATTAAATTAACTAAAAATTTAAATAAATTTATTTAAAAAAAAGCTTATAATTTCTTTGAATTAGTGCTTTATTAGTTTTATAATCATGAATTGACAAAAAATCATTAGTAAACATTTAAAATGTTAAATTAAGAATTTAGTTATCTTTCAATCAATTAAATTCATACCGAAGTGCTAGTTTAATCTAATTCTGATTCCCTTCTGCATGAGAATAAAAAACAAATGGGTATTATAAAAAATTAATTAATTAATAGTTAGTTTCTTCTTTAAAGTCATTGGATTCTCCTACCTCATAAATTATTTGAGCGGCCCTCCTTTTGATTCTCCTCCTCACTTTCCTAATCCTTTTCTTTAAAATTTCTAAATTGTGTGGTACTCTAAATTAGAATAACTCAGGTTCTACTCTCCCTTCCTGATTGAAAGTAAAAGCATAGTCGTTTGGCTCTTAAAGGATTTATGTGAGGACATTTATGTTTTCCATATCTATACTTATATTTTTACTGTTTATTTTCTAACTTTCACTCTCTTGTTTTTAAGCTGCTGAAGATATTTTATTTTCTTCGGTTTGCAAATTGCTGGTTTTCTCAGAAGATTGCAAAGTTGAATCTTTTGGAAATGTTTAATTCAAATTAAATTTATTATAAATGGAAATCTGTAATCATGAGTCCTCTATTTATTCCTTCGCTCTCGTATTTTCTAAAGGCATAGTTTAAAACCTTTTAATTGCTCAACTACTAAAATTGACAGATTCATCAGAAAATAAAAAAACTAAATATAAGAAGGTAGAGCATGGATAGAGCTATTGGTACAAAACTACTTTTAAATTTTATTTTATATAAACCTAATGAGGTCCTGAGATCAACATCAAAATCAAAAGTTTCCGAGAATGGCAGGAAAGAGTAACTCACAGCCATTATCAAAAGCTCATTCATATATTGCAGTTGATTTACCTTAGTCTCTTTAAAAGGTTTTATCTTCATAACATATAGGTAGAATGCGAAATTTATTTTTTAAGTTCACCATTATTATTGTCAAGATCTAAATCTATGACTGATTGCCTAGCAGTATAATTTTTTAAATAAATAAAGTAGGAATGAAAGGCTTAGCAATTATTTCCTTAGGATGTTTAATGGAACGTAAAGCAAAGACAGAATATGGAACATTTTGATAAATCAAAAACAAGATTAAGAATTTTTATTATAATTCTTTTTAAATTTATCTTCTGACAGAGTTGAAAATTTTTATCTAAAGGACGCAGAGCCTTCAAAAATAAATTCAAAGATTGGATTCTGAAATTCATCTTCTCTTAAATACTTAAGTAGAATCAAATTATTTATAAAGAAGGTAGAAATCCATCGGCACAAAAATGATCGAGCCTGCAAATATCAGCAAGCTTGAACATATTCCCATATAATTTATTTTAAATCACCTGTGGTCATAGAATTAATCTATATAGAGTAAAAAAATAGAATTTACATTCATAAGGTTTAATAGACTGCAAAATTAGTAATTATTTTTTGAAAATTAAGGAACCACTTTGTAAAAGCTAAAAGTAAAAATTAAAAAAGATTATAGGCCTAAGAATGTGATAAGGGTATATCAAAAATAAAAATCCTTGGTTGCTGTTATTTAGTAAATTTTTTTTTTCAAAATATATCAAATATCTTTTTTGGCAAAGTTGAGGTTCTTTCGCAATTTACCTAAATCACGCACTGTCAGAAATCAATCGAAAAGCAGTCGGTAGGCTGAGTTATTGATATTGAAGAAAAAAATGAAAGAGAATAAATTCTCATGTCATAAACTCTTCCTAGCCAACATCAGAGAATATTTAATGCTTTAGAGTCTCATTTGATCTAAGATGAGATTTGTGGATAGATACCACATATTATGCTCTGACAAAACCTTGAATTTCTTTATACAAGGATTTACATCATTTATAGGAGTTATTGTACGGATAATATAGATTTATGTCGAGTGAATTCCAAGCTCTATACTAATCCAATTTTTGTGGAAAATCAGCGTCCTATATTTTAACGTACTTTAGTAATATAGTGATGTCATTCCCAATTTTTGCATTACATGCAAGAAACTCAAGTTTTACTTTAGGTTAGCCACTTATTATAGTCTTTACAGAAGCTTAGAGAGTCTTACTCGAATTTATGACTTTGAGAACATAAAGAGGAGAACCTTCCTTATAAATGCAGTAATTAATAATTAAAATAACTTTTAATGATTTTAGCAATACTTGGCCAACAAGGAGCGCTTACAGTAATAGGTTTTATCATTGCATATTAGAGTCCTCATTCGTTCAGGCTTTACAGAGGCGAACTAAAAAGATTTTTCAAAAATCGGGGTTGAACGTATAATAATATATTGCAAATAAATAGTTCGAACTAGTTTTCAATGAAGGAATCTGATTATTGGATTCCACAGGATATACTTATAAATTTTATTAGCAAGTTTTCTACAGTAAGTTAAGCGTGTGATTAAATAATTCTTACAACTTTCAATGATACTTAGCATTTAAAAAGCAAGAGCAATCATAATTAGAAAGGCATTTGCGATCAGTAAATAGAATAGAAGACCAAGGTTAATTACATTCAAAGTATAAATGCTAAATGAAACAGAATATCAATTTTAATATTGTTGAGGGAAGAGTAGTTCATGAAGTCAAAGTAATCATTATAAGGGCTGTCACTGAAATCATCAAAATCGTAAAGTGAGTTGCTTGCAAAGTCAACTGGAATGAGATTAAGGCTTGCTATGTTATTTATCATTCCAAAAAATGCAAGACTATTTGCTGGAAGGAGGATAGACACAAGAGGCAGGTGAGAGATGATTTATAACATAAATCATAATATTTCATAATAATCTGGAGTCCCTCAAACATATTCCAAAGCTACTACAGTCCATAACCTCTTTTTAAGATAAACAATGACAAAATCTTACAAGATAAAATTTGTGACGAAGTTAGAGCCAAATAAAGCAGATGTTGTCATCATCACCATAAAATATCTTAATATTTTTTTACCAAAGTAGTAATTGCAGACTAGGTGTCTAATGATTAAAATAAATTCCTAACTAATCTGAGGAGGAATTTTACCTTCTATTGAGTATCTTTGCTTTTATTGATTTTGTGACCTCCACTATTTAAATACTTCAAATTCCAGATAAAGGAGACTTTGACTCTGTCCACTTGAATAAAAAATGTTTGTTTCTTGTGTAGCAGAAATGTATTTCACATCTATAGGAAACTTCAATTTAATTACCATCTTAGAGATAAATTTAATTGCTTTAATAAAATTTTCAACTTAGACCCTGAAAATTATTTGATTGAGTAGTTAAGTTTGTAAGATATTTGTTTCTATTTTAACTGTATGATTAAACTATCATTTAGAGCCTAACTGAAATTAGCAGGAATGAGCATATTTTCTCCAAAAATAAAATAAATATAGCTGAATATAAAAAGTAGAGTTAGATCTGCAGTTGAGGAAATATAGAGAGAATTTTGCATTCCACAAATTCATCTTTAAGTTTCTTATCTATTCCGAAAAATAAGATGTGGCTGTCTCACTCCAAGATTATTTTTAAAGTATCAGTTAATGGATCGTAAATATTGCTTGGAAGAGAAGTTTCAGTAGATGTAGGATCGGTACTGCTATCCGAATGAGGTTTGAGAACAGTAAGCTTGAAGATTTATAATTAAATTTTATAAAGGTATACTTAGTACCTATAGATTCATCCTTGGTCTCATAGAGCGCTACTCTTATTATGAATTGACCTATCATAAAACTTTTAGGTGAAAATCTTATCCCTTCCCTAGATAAATAAACTTATTAATTAACTTGATACCTTTACAAATTCAACAACATTTTTACTCAAAAGGCTGACTGAGCAATCCTTGTTTTAGAAATCAATATAAGAGGGAAGTTCATAAAGGCTGCTTGCTCCCGCTAAAATTATTTAGTCCTAAAGAGGAGTGGTGAAGGTCGGTGGATATATTTTTAATGCAGAAATCACATTTATTTAGATTGACAATTCTTTCATAGTAAAATAATTGAGATAGATTTAAAAACAGAATTTTGTTTCTTAAATTTTAAAGGAGGAGGTCTAAATGTCGTCGTTAATGTTCTAATAAATTAATTTGATGTTAAATTTAAAAAACCCTTAATTTCTCTAGTTTAAAAAAATTTTTTTTAAATTTTAAAAAAATTTATTAAAATTAAAACATTAAAATTAAATTTCAAAATAAATAATCTAAATTTTCATTTTTTCTATACAAGTTTTATATTGAAATATAAAATAAGTATAGCTTAGATTTTTAAATTATTATGACTTCAATTTTAAAATATTAGATTAGAAATTGGTCAATAAAAAGAAATTTTTATTTTTAATAAAAAGATAGATAGTCCGCGTTTAATTATAAAAGAAATTCTTTAATTAATCTATCCATCTGAATAAAAGACAGACGCTTTTATATTTTAAACATTTTTTTAATATAAATTATCCTTGGAGATTTATCTTTAATTTATAAAAAAATTATAAGGAAAATTTTAGAAACTATAGCTGAGTATTTTATAAAAAAGGAATAACAAATTTAAAAACAGTGTCATTAAATGTTTTATTTTTTGTTTAATTTAGAATAATTCGAGTAAGCATTAATTTCTAATCATTTTTCATAATTAAGAATTCTTTAAAGAAGCTTTTTGCAAAGTGTAATCTCAAACAAAGCCTCACCATTTTTGAAGTCCCCCAACTTAAGGGAGGTCGAAAAAAGGCCCATTTTTTTAATAAGCAATAAAAATTGTCACACATCAATATGTTAACTTGTAGTTTAATAGGCAGTAATCACAATTCTTCATTATATAATTAAGTTTTCAGTTAAGTTTCAACTATAATTTTTAAATAATAAAAGTACATTTAGCATATCCAATAATATCAATTTAATTAATAATTTGGGAAAATGAGTCCTGCAGGCTGTACAATTGTACCATTATAAGTAATTTAAAAGTAGTTGTGAGAGTGTAAGTACCACAGGTAGGTATTGAAGAAGTTAGAGGCTCCATAAAATTGATATTTAAAGAATCAGAGCCGATTTTGTAGTTGTAGGAAACTCCAACGTTAAATTAGTAACTATTGAGTATGCTATCAGAACAGCTTAGCAAATTAAGAGAAAAAGTTACATCTTTGTTCTCTGAGTAAGGGGAATCCAAATTAGCATCAAGATTAAAGTAATATTTAAGCGTATAAAAATATAAATTTAATTAGTTTCAAAAGAATAACCATGATGTCTATTTGAATGAAATCTTCAAGTCGTATAATAACAAAAATATACTTTGAGATGTTTTGGAATAAAACTCTTAAATATGCTAATAAAGTTTATTTTTATTAATTTTTACTCTGAAAGTTTTTATTTTGTAAAACTAATCATCAAGATAAAATTACACTACCGCTTTGAATTAAAAAACCCCAGCTTATTCGATATTTGAGATATCAGATTTTAGAAAGGAAAGAATAAAAATTAAATGTAGTTGCCAGTGTATGATTCTGTGAGTTAGGTTATTTTTCTTGCGGGATCATTTACATCGTACACCTGAATAGTTAGTGAGAGAGTCTCTGAGCAGTAAGAAACTGCATAGCTAGCTAAATCAATTGTGAAATCTTGCTTTCTGTAGTATGTTAAAGTTTAATAGGCATTTTATCTAGGCAGACTCCTTATGTTTAAGGCTCCTCCAACAATTAATTTAAATAGCACCTATTATTTAATAATCAATGCTGTGAGAGTTAAATTATAATATTTAATTGTTTCTTTGAAATAAAAATATAATTTCTCAAATCTTATAGGAATGAGTATTTGTCTCCACTTTCTAAGGTTGAAAATTTATTGACATCAAGTGTGGCTGCAGAATAAAAGTTTGTTGCAACTGTTGAAGGAGCGTATTCAATGCTATCAAATGTTGTCGTAATAAAGACAAGATTAAATAATAATCGTTTAAATTAATGAGATTGGAAGAAATTTCTGTTAAATATGAGGGGTTGGTTAACTGTGAAGCAGAATAGCTTACTAAGAAAGATGCTTTTCTTGAGGAATATTTCTAACTCTATCTAAAAATACTTTCAATATAATTATAAAATCTTTACCCTAGAAAATAATTCATCATTTAGAGCAGCGGAAAGGTAATATTATCCCTTCAGTCCCTATTTTACAATATATTTCAGTTTTTTAAAAAAATAAACTTAGATAAAGAAAGACTAATATTTAGTTCGATATCCTCAGCTCAGGTCAAGAAGAAAATGAATAGGTTTTGGGGAAAAAACTATTCCCTTAAAAAAAAATGTAATTTAAAAAAGTTTTTTTTAAAGGAAATAAAATATTAGAGAGTAGCTGAACAAATAACTTCAGAGCTCACCTTATCTTCTTCACTCTGGCACTTTTTGACTTCATTGAAAATTTGGAGGGTTTATTTTATTTTGCAATTAAAAAAAGGTTTTAATATATTTTTTCCCTTTTTAATTATTTAGATTAAGGGAGAAAAGAAAAATTTTTAGCTTTTTTTTAATTCAAACAATGCTAAGTGAGAAAAAATTGCCTTTTTTTTCCTCTGGGACAGGGTCAGCTAAATATAATTTTTTGAAAAAAAATTAATTTGAGTGAAAAAATTTAGAAGCAGATACAGCTAGAGAACCATATATAAAAATTTGGAAAATATAAATGGGGGGGGCCTTTCCCCGACAGTAAAAAATTTTTTAATTGAATTTAAAGGTTAAAAAAATATTTTTTTAAAAAAGGGAAATTTTTCCCCCTAAGTCTGAAAATTTTTCCAGTTATAGAAGGTTTTTCGAAAAAATCTAAGGGTTAAAAATTTTTTAAACCTAAATTTTGGGCTTAAATCCTTAACCCAAAAAAAATCTTATTTTAAATTTTTTTTTCCGCTATTGTAAAATAAAAATTTAAAATTAAAATTTTAAAAAATGTAACATTTATTGAATTCATGGCATGCTTTAAACTATAAAACCCCAAAAAATTT
>JAJKFJ010022895.1:0-33098 GCA_027382625.1 Tetmemena sp. SeJ-2015
CAAACTCATGTAATTTATAATTATAAGTCTATTAAGTAGGAATTAACAACCATTAAAATTTAAATACATGTTAAATAAACAAAATAGCAACATGTCTGTGTATTTCAGCTAATGAATCACTCTAATCACAATGATCTAGCTTCTCTAATACCTTTTATAGGAGTGGAAAAATGGACTAGGTCATAATTAAATCTCTGAGTATCTACTGGACACCGATAAGCTAAAAACGTTGCCTTCAGTGCATAGATGGCACTTTAAACGATATAATTAAAAAATGGGTAGTAATGGTCAAGTTATATGGACCTCCACATAAAGGATACCAGCTAGGTTAGCCAGTATGATAGTTTTTCATCAGAATTTCTACACCCTGAAAGTTTTGCAGCTACCATAATTCCTTGTAGACCTAAATTCTAAGAGTGGGGATTATGTAATTAACGTTTTCTGTATTACTCCTATTGCAGCAAAGCTTAGGGGTTCTCAATAACATTCTACCTTTCTTTTATATAACCTAGTGCTTATAAACGAATTGACAAACTAAAAAGTCATTAGATGATATAATTCACGAGAAACAATGTAAATGCCCACCATTTTTCATGCTTATTTTCAAGCAAATAAGAATTCTGCATTTTTCTTTTTTTAATTATTAATTAAACAAATTATTCTGATTTATTTTCTTATTATACTAATATTTTAATTAAATACTCTGGAAAATAAAAAATTGGTTCTTTTGATAAAATAAAAATTATAAATTATAGTCACCAAGAAGCATTAAAATTAATTTTGTAGTTCTGAAAGGTTATATTGAAAAAATGCTATTGAAATTGCAAAATTCTTAAATATAACAAATCTAGCTAAATTCAGTTGCTTATTTAAGGCTTAGTTTCCTAGTCTAGCTCTTTAAAGAGGTGGCAGTTTGAAATAAAATGTATAGTGTTATTTAGAGAATGGTTGTATTATATCTTGTATTATATATAATAATATCTGCCATCTAGAAAAGTTTTTGGAAAAATCAAATAAGTTGGAGATGATTCATCATAATCTTGACATTTAGTAAAATTTTTAAGAATTAGGGGTTAAGCAAAAATTAATTAAAAGTGAACTGATCTTGTTTATCTATCGTACATAATTATATTAATTGAAATAGAAATTCAAAGGACCCAGGTACAGAAATAGAAGACATAAATTATTCCAATTCTATAAATATGTAAGCAAAGATTTATCTAATTATTAAATTGGTTCTATCTAAAAGCTGTCTAAAAATAATTTATATAATTTTGGCAATTTTAAATAAATTTATGTTTATAAAGATTATATATATTTTTCCATCTTACTTAGTTGTTGTATATTAAAGATAAGCTCATTTTTACCTCTATATATTTTGGCATTAGATGTATAAATTCTTAAATACTTCTTTGTAATTAAAATCAAGGAGGATATCAAAACATTAAACTTCAACCATCTCTCGAATTATATTTTTCAAATTTTATTAAAAATAACTTTGGCTTTTCATAATATTATCGGTCTAATGAAAATTTAAAAAAAGTTATATTTCTATATGGAATTCCGCATATGCGGAATTCCGCATAAGCGGAATAAATCCTTTAAATAAATTCAATTTTAATGAAGTTTAGAATTTTAATAAAATTATATTGTTTTTACAATACTATTCTTCAAATTTCTCTAAATTTACACTTATGTTTTTGACAAAGTAAAACTAGATAGACTAAAATATTTGTAAAAATATTACTTTGCACTTTGGAAAATTATGCTTATCATTTATTTAAAAATTAACCTCTTATTGTAGTATGTGACATTTCTCACTCTAAGAAGGAAAAGTTTATTAAAATCTCGATAGATCGATAAAGGTAGAAAAGTTCCTTGACAATTTTATTGCAGTTCATAAAATTTTCAACAACTACACAAACTTGATTATCCAAAACAACTTAAAAGTTCATCATAGAAAGAAATAAAAAAAGTTTGCAAGGATTTTTAAATTGAAGTTATCTTCTCTCTTTATTAACGCGATAGCATAATCTTATTAAAGCCTACTTCAAAATTCTAAAAAGCAAATACAAGACTACTAAGATATCGGTATAAAACTTGAACTAAAAATAAATTTAAGGAAACTATTTACAAAATCATTTGCTAATATTTGTGAAGAGAAAATTTAGCAATTATGTTTAATTAATTTATTAAGAGTTAATTCCTAAAGAATTTTAAATTAACGTTAAATAACATATTGGAGAGATTATATTCAAGCCTCTTTGTCATATTTCTTTATAGGGTTGTGAACAAGAGGTATCCATAATTAGACCGTAAGAGTGATAAGAATTATTTTGATTTGAATAAGCACCTCCAATTTTCTTGATTGTTTAAACTAACTTCACTGGTGGAGGGTTCTGTTCTATCGTCTGCCCTTCAACATTTTAATTGCTTGCTTAATGATCTAAAATTTCTGCTGTTTTTCTCTATGAAAATAAGTTTTAGAAAATCAAAAATAATTATACTTTTCATAAAACCCTTAAAAATTATTTGCTTGCTTACACATTTCGATGAAGCATGTGAAGAATTTTTTTTGAACCTCAATGGACTAAAAATATCTTGGGTAGCTACTCTTATTATACTTTCATCAAAGCCACCCTCTTGGGACTTCTCGAACTCTGCTCACATTCGTTTCCAGAATTCCATTTTATTATTCTGAAGTCTATTTTTTGAATGAGGATATTAATTTAGCCCTGCTGAAATCATATAGTAAAAAGCTTTGATTAATTAATTTTCCAAATAGGGTTCATAGACTTTCTTTTATTCAAGTGAAAATTTAGAATTATGACCTTGTGATTTTTTATTTAAACTTTGTGATTTTTTATCAAATTTATGTGATTATTTGTGATTTTTAGCCTTTTTTGTGATTTTTGTGATTTTTTCTGATCTGAAAGTCCTAAAAGACCTTAATTTCTAAAGTTGAAAAAAATGATAAAACAGTCTCTGTGATTTTTTAAATCATAGTCCATTTTTGTTTGTGATCATTTTATTTATGTAAAGAAGGAATCCAAAAAACTATTTTATCTTTGGCAATCAACTTTTCATTAATATAGAAAGTTTAAACCTTTCGGTATAGAAATATTGCAAATGACTAGCAAAAATATATAAGATCCAAAATATAATTTTGGACTGTTGTGTTTTTTGTTTTATTGCAAAAGACTAATTAGTTTCTTGTGATATAAATATAACTGTATAAAATAAATAATTGCTTTTTTCATAAAATTATCTCTCAACTTCTAGTTGTATTTATGACTCTAATAATCTTGCTTACTAATTTTTTTTAATTGAGAATTGAGAGTGACAGAAAGTTTTTGTGATTAAATTTTTTGTACGTCTCTCAAAAATAAAAATGTGATATTAAATAACTGTGAAATTTTGTTTGGATAAATATTCATCTTCCATTAATTCATCCAAATTATTTAATGAAAGTTTCAGATGAAACTTTTTAGTTGCAAATGCTCTGAAATAATTTTAACTTTTTGAAGCAATTTACTGTGATGAAAATTTGAGAAACAAATTTATCAAATTTCTAAACAATGCTAGAATTGAATGAGAAGTTGAATTATCTTATAAATACATAAATAGGTTATTAAAATTACTGAAATTACTAACTTAAATGAAAATAAAAGTATCTAAAGTGAAAATAAAAGCTTGTCTATTCAAAATGTTATGAAATTTTTATTAAAAAAATTTATGAGTTAAAAAATTAAAAACTTTAGTTTATTTTTAAATATTTTTTTGTGACTTAATTTCAAATTATTTTATGAATCCCTATAGTATTGTAAGAATAAAATCTATATCACTTACTTTTATTTTCTATTGGTAATTTATAAATTCCGCATATGCGGAATCATTATTTTTAAAGACTTTAATATTCCGCATATGCGGAATCTGCAAAATTTAGTAATTCTTCTAGTTCGACAATATTATGAAGATAAAACTATTAAAAATTAAATAGAGAACTAATGTTATCAATTAATGTGATGAAATCGTAATCAATTGTTTTCAAATTAATATAATTTTTACTTACTTTGGAGATAATTTTAGTGAGGTCATAGTTCATATCAAATTCCTAGCTAAAAGAGGTGATGAAATATTTTCTTACTTTAAGTCATAAGAATAATTATTATATTAAATTATTTGCTTGTTCTCATTGGAAAATGTTTACTCTTTAATTTTGAGAGAAAAAATAAAAGTTGCTTGGAATTGATGATTTCATGTAAATACTCTATCGCTTACTTTGATTTAGTAAAGGACAAAACTTTTTGAATAATTCATATAATTTTATGTAAGAAAAATAACTAACCAACTTAATGAATATAAATTGAAGCATCAAGTACAGAAATCCAATCAAAGTGTATCAAAATTATTTGATCTCCCTAATTCTTAAAAATTTTACTAATTAAAGTCTCACAAATTGAAATAAAGCTTTATTCTTTTTATAAAAATGGAATTAAAAAAGAACATTTTTTTAAATGAATTTAACAAAGCAATTCTGATTGGCTTATTTCAAAAATTTAAGATGGAGTTTACTACATCAGAATGGAGTTTTACTTCAACTTAGATGTAAATACCTAATTATAATGTCAAGATTATGATGAATCATCTCCAACTTATTTGATTTTTCCAAAAACTTTTCTAGATGGCAGATATTATTATATATAATACAAGATATAATACAACCATTCTCTAAATAACACTATACGTTTTATTTCAAACTGCCACCTCTTTAAAGAGCTAGACTAGGAAACTAAGCCTTAAATAAGCAACTGAAATTAGCTAGATTTGTTATATTTAAGAATTTTGCAATTTCAATAGCATTTTTTCAATATCAGCAAAAATAATATAAGTTACAGCAGTTTATACAATTTGAGTAATTTTATTAAATTTTTAAACAGTAAGATTCACCATTCATATCTATCTTATTTAACTCTCTTAATTATTTTCTCAATTATTATTGATTGCACATAGATGAATCTCAAGTAGTGACTCGAGCACAAATCTGATGAAGTAACTATAGAAGAGAATGGATTCAAGTTTGCCTCTTAGCCTCACTAATCTAAGGATTTAAGCAGATTGTTATTTTACTTCTTGAAATTTAGTGACACTAGATTAATCATCCCATAGGCTAAAAAGAAAAATATTTGTTGAACAAACATATGCTAAATAAAATGAAGGAGTTAGAATAATCACTGTGAATAAGAAACCCAAATTGATTATCATATTTTTCTGATTGTATCCTATCTGATCAAAAGCTGAGTTAAAAGGGGTATCTTCCATTTTGTTGAATTCAAAGAATATGCTATATATTTCAGTGGTGTCGATTATTTAGAAGTTTGAGATCTAGATTATTATCTCAAAGAACGAAATCGAAATTATTTCATAAATTATAGATCATTAAATCGTGTTTTGAGGATAGACCAAGTTTATAAGAGGGAGGTGTGTAATTATTTAATAGCTGTTCATCATGCCCCAAAGTAGAGACAAACTTTAGCTCCTAAATTTAAATAAATGAACAATTTTAACTTACATTAAAATGTTGACAATTAAATTTCCACCCATCATTTAAAACCATAAAATATGAAAAGAATGTTAGAAGTGTATATATATTTCTTATAAATAATTTATTCTAATTTACTTATCATAAGTTTGTGTTTCTATTCCCTAGACCCCAAAATTAGAAACTGAAGAAGCAGATTAAAGACTTTTAAGGATCTCTATGATATGATAAAGTAAAATATTGTATTTTACCCTAGCTCATCTAAGGAGGAATTTGCTTGTAGATCTTTAGCTTTGCTTTAATAATCTTTGTGAGATCTTTACTCAAGAAAAAGATATTCAACTTGAAAGTTACTTCAATGCTGTCCCAATTCTAAATTGAGGATTTATATAACTTGAAACTTACATATTCCTTCGAAATATTGGGTAGTAATGTGGTATTCAGCTGAAGCTTTAAAGAATCTGAAGTCATCTAGAGTATAGTGAAATTCATCTTATTAGAGATGATTTAATAGTTAGGTAGTGTCTGAAGCAAGCGAACTTAAAAATAATTCTAGGGCTAGTTGAAGTTTGTTAACATAGTTATCAGGAACCCTCATAGATGAGTCAAAGAGGATGCTGACAATTCCTTGATTAGATATCTTAACGATTCTTGCATTAATGTTTGAGACTATCTTGGCCTTTTTAGCAACTTTTTTATCCTCTTGCATGTCAACTACTACACCATAAGGATTTGTAATGAGTACTGGCTTATCTGAGTTATCATCTGGGGATTAGTCAGGTGATTAATTGTCTCCTAAACAAAATTTAATATGCTAGGCTAAGTCCGTCTTCTACTGGTTAAGAGGGGGAGTTGAAATTCTTTTAAATTTTGATATTAATATTTTTTTAATTAGAGCTTTCGACAGTGAAAGGCAGTGAATAAATTTACTATTTTGGATTTATATTATTATCTGTTAATACTATCTTGATCTTATAATTTCCAGCATCATTTTTCTGAGGAGATAAATTAAATGACTATGTTGAGGGATAATAAGTGCAAAATCGTAAACTGCTATCAAAGATTACTTGGATTGATACTTGATCTAAAATTTAATGTAAATATTTCACTTAAGATCACTTTCGTCATCTATAGTAGATGGAAGAGAGATTTAATAATTCTCTCCTGCTAAATAAGTTTTGGTCAAGAACGGACCAGTAAAATAAGGAGCAGTGTTTGTGATTGCGAACTTATTTTCTGTCACAAAGAGTGTAAACTTGAGCTCTTTTCTTGAGTAGAGGGGATGATTGACATTTTTAATACTTAGAAAAAGTTAGAATTCCCATTTGCCAACAGCTCTATGATCATTTTGCTAAATTAAAATTTTAAATGTAATATTTGTATTTGCTTAATGTTAATGAATCCCGTGCTTAAGTCGATAACTATCATCTCTGGGAACTATTTCTGATATTATCCTTCCAAAAAGTAGGAGGGTGAATTTGAGATCACCCAAACTTTCTTATACTACATTTTGTTTTATAGAAAATTATATTTTTACTGAATATGACTTATTAAAAGAATTGATATATTTTTATGGAAATAGATTATCTTAAAACCTTATTTCGTTGCTTTATAATTAAGGGATTGCTTTCATTGATTTATTATCTACTTTAATATTATATCAAAAGCCAAAACAATTTCTGGCGAAATATTTTAAAATAAAAAATATCTATGAAATCGCGAAAAAAAGTCTGTGAAATCTTTATTTACTGGCAAACTTACTGTAAAAATCCCTCCCTTAATAGTAATCTAAATGGGAGTTACAAAACTTATTGGTTTTTATGATTGGCTACAGAATAGGATTTCCCAAATAATAATTGAATTCAGATCCATAGGCTTCCTCAATTTCACTGATGCATGGATCTAAGACTTATATTTTCAAAGTTTAGGATACTTGAGATGCAAAGTTCAATCTATAACCCTGGGCAAAGTAAGCCTTGATTATGAATGCGAATTAGTAACCAACAAGCATATAGGATGCAGAGAAGCCTGCGCTTGCCAAAGAATAAGGGAAAGTTCATGTAATAGAAGTGAATGCAAAACCAAATTACTCAGCTGTATAGTTGGTGTCTTAAGGAGTTATTTCTATTGAAAAAGATTATTGAGTTTGGGATTCTGCACAGTTTTTTAAGTTGTACTTTACGACGAAAAAGCTTGAGAAAAGAAAAATATAAATTTCAATTCTTAAATGAGTAATAGGAGTTTGCTTGACATATAAGATCAGTAACTTAGTCAGTCTGAACAATAGTGTTTTGTACTTAAAAATAAAAAATTAATAAATACTCCGTATAGCTAATTTGTGCAGCCTGATAGCCCGAAGAAAATATAAAAAGTTGTAAGTAAACTTCACTTATAAAATTTCGGGCAAATTTTATGAATGAGATAAATCTTATATAAATGAAAATTTTTTGAAAAATCGATCTGAATTGGAATTTAAAATAAATAGACGGTAAATATAGGATCACAGCTTAAATTATTTTTATATTATAAAATAGATCTGAGTTTTAAATCATTAAAATGGATAGAAAGCTCTCCTTGGAATTAATATCAACGTAATTTAAGTTTGAAACTGCACTTAAGAAAAAAAAATAGTAGGTACACTATTTTTTTAATTTTCAACAGAAATAAAATTATATACAATTTTTATCCCGTATATTTTATCTTAAATATGTATAATAATTCAGCAAATCTACAATTTTATTTTATCCTCAATAGATTTAAAATTTTAAAAGAGTTTATATGCTGCTATTTTGTCAGTTGCTTTTAATTGTAGGTTCTATGTCAAGGTTCCTGCTGAGACTATAGTTATTTATGCTTGATAATTTGTAGCTGTAGTCCAAGGAATAGGTGACATTCACAATTTTTTTTTAAAATAGGGAAATTATAATTTATTTGTAAAATTATCCTTTTCAAAATTCCAACTTAAATTCTTGGGAAAAAAAAGCTTAGCTTTAAGATTAATATCTTATCAAATGTTTGAATGGAAAAATTTATATGATAAAATATTTATCTATTTCAAGGATCAAATGAAGGTAATTAGTTATTTACTTCATTATAATTAGTGAATATATTTTTTTGATATAGTGTCCTATAAATGTTCCTAAAGAGAGAGTTAAATAATATCATTATATTGATCTTAAACCTAACATCCATGAATTTGTTATGAGAATTCGTTATTTTAGGATTATATTTCTAACAGTTATTTTTAATTTAAAAATTAGTGCAATATTTAGATTGTTTCTGCATAGCCATTACCATAATCTCCAAACGCTTCATAAAAATTTTAATTTCTCCATATGAATAAGTAGCTGGCGATCTATTGTTTAGTACCCCTTGCTAAAAATCTTAATAAAATTAAAGCGAAAATTAAAATAATCAATCTGCTAAAAATATTAAGACACCCCTAAATAAAATGGAGACTCCTAATTATAGTGGAGAATTAAATAAAAATGGTGATTGATTAAAATAATAAATGGGAGTTGTAACTTTGTGTCAGTTGAAATCACAGATTCACCCTTGATCTGCAGCTTGTTTGATAGCTTGTGAAAAATTAATAATGAGTTTCTTACTTTAATCATCGACTCAGCTCATCTCAGTCGAGAGATATGACTCACACACTCTTCATCGTCTTCCATTTCACTTCATTCAACTTGTGCCGCTTATAACTTTGTAATGAGCGCTCCCACATAAAATTTGCAAGGATGAAAAGTTCTTAGAATTTATTGCTGAATAGAATGGTCTAATTATTATTTAAATATGAGATAGTTCAACAGTAGCGATTTTATTCCAATTTAATATATATAATTATCTTTTTATTCTATTCTCAGCTATATAATTACTTAAAATTTTAATTCTTTAATAAAAATTATAAAGAAAATATTCGAACACATTTTATCACTTTATTTCTTTGAAAGAAGAATTTAAGAATGAAAATTATTTAATCTGTGCTTAAGACTTTGAAGTTGCTGATTGCAAACGTTGGCTAGTAGGAATACCCTTGCAAGAAAGTTAATCCATTCTAATAGTAAACTATTAAAATACAATAAGAGATGATAAAAATAAATAATCATCATAGCTATTAGTTTACATTGCAAATTAAATACTTTTTATTAAATAATTTAAAAATGAAGAGGAGCTGTAAACTTCAAATCTGTGCAATCTAAAACTTTAGATCGACATATAGTATCTTTATAATGCAATCAATCATTCAATTTAAATGGTAAAAATAATAATAATCAATACGAATTGAACTTCTCCTGATTTATAAAAAAAATTGTTAATATAAAATTAAAAGATGGAAGATGATCATGGTATGTTACCCAGAGCTCAACATCGCTTGAAAATGGTGCAATATAAACTAAAATATTTTTAGAAATTAAAAGCGAAATTTATTTATAAAAATATAATCACAAATATTATTACTTAAAATATAAACTCCGTTACATACATATCTTCCTGAATTTTATAAGCCGTTCAAAAGCATTTAACCATCTTTAAATAATTTATTACGATAATTTTAAAATCAAAATAATAATTTATTTTTAAATATAAATACTACTTCCATCATTATTTCATTTAAAATATATTTATATATTTAAGAAGTATATTCTTACTTTAAGAAAAATATCGGGTAATATTTACTACCATTATAAGAAGCATCTTATATGTCACGATATGAAAATCCGATTGCAGGAGCGAGAATATTTGTGTCCAGTTCGTTTGAAATACAACTCAGAACTTCATTATTACAGAATTATAAAGTAATGCAAAATATGATATAGTTCAGTTTGAGTATTAGGCTAAAGTAAAAATTAAATTTTTAAATAGCCACCCTCATTTTAAGAGAAGCCGCTATGAATTTTCCTGGTCTCAGAAATATAAAACTCAAGTTTTTTAAAATTCTATAAAATAAGTGCATTCAAAGACTTTGACGTTATTTAAATTTAAAGAGGGGAGTCTAAAAATTATATAAAATTAGGGCCAAAATAGATAGGAAATTTTTTTCCTCTTCAAAACTTAGAAGAGTAAAATATTTGACTTGAGCTTTAATATAATTTTGAAGTGAAAGGGATTAGACTGCTTAGAGTTTAAATTAAATCTGACTTAGAAACAATAAAGAAAATGTGTGTATGTGTGTGTCTAAGGACTAATCGCATTTTTGCATTTAATTTTGGATTTGCAGTAATATAAATTGAAGAACAAAGTCAGTGTTTTAATCTATGAATTAAAATTAATTAGCATGAGAGTTTATAACGACCAGTAGTAGCATCTTAAATCAATTTTAAATTTCTTGTGTGTAGGCTCTTGCTGTAAAACTTACAGTTGATTTATAATTGATCAACCTTAATTTTATTATTATTTTTGTAAGAATATTTTAGCAGATTATATATTTCATTATAACTGAAATTTTCTATTAAACTATTATTTTGAAATTTTATCATCGTATTAAAATTATTAACTAAAAACTTTTTATTGAGAACTTTCATAAAAGTTTAGAAATTATTTAAGTTAATTTTCTTAAAAGTATATTTTATTTTCTGATAAAGAATGAAATTTCATAAAGAAGGAATGAAATAAACAGTTTATAATTTGTATTTAAAGTTGATTAGGAATCATCAGCTACCCCAATAGTAGCCTAGGCTATTGACCAAGCATCTGTATCTGTCTAAATCAAACCAGCTACAAAAATAAATTCAATCAGTTGGTTTGAGATCACATAAATAATTATTTATTGTATTTCACATTTGACAAAGATCTCATTTCAAAATACTTAGATAAACCGTACCACTTAATAGAATATCTTTCCAGGTTTTCACTAAACTACACGACCACTGTTTTCATTAACTAATAAATATAAATTCTGAGCACCATTAGAATCTCTGAACTGCAGAAGTACTACGTAAAATCTGAGCTGAGTATCTACTTAAATAATTGAATTTAATTCTACTGCCACTGGCACTAAATGTATTTAAATTAGTTGTTGGAGAGAAGGTGATCGATTATTGTGTATCGTAAAAGAAAGTTTTAATTACAGATCCATCTGAACTGGAAAGGAGACTGAATACTAATTCATTGCCTGCCTAATTTCCCATAAAGATAGTGAAGATTTGAAATTAAATGAACTTTATTAAGATCTTATTGCTGCTAGGAATAGTTTTGAGAGCAGCAACCTTGTTAAAGGAAGTTGGTTTGCTACCAGAAGCTGACTTTACTGAAAATTCATTAAGCCAAATTAATCCTCCGAATGTTGCGTCTACTGAATAGAGACCTACTATAGGACGGTTCACCACATCACCTCCAAAGACCATAATAAATTAATAAATAAATATAATTAATCATATCTCCTGTGATAGAATCCGAAATTACAAAGAAATTAAAGCGTTCAAGTTGACATCTCCATCTGAGGATTTGATAGTGAGAGGTAAGGATTTTGTCTGCCAAAGCAATTGAATGCAGAAGCATGATTGGTTGCAACTACACTAAGTTTTATAGAAAAAGAGAAAATATTTTTTACATTATAATCAGCGAAATTCGTAAAAAGGATTGCATTTATATTTTGTATATGTTTTGTAAATCCGTTTTTATAATAAATAGGTTAAGTTATATATACTAAAATCTAGAATTATATCTAAATAAAATACACTTTGTATCTGCTTTGATTGTCTTTTACCCTTTCTTTTTGAATTCAATCTGGGTCATAAATTGCTAAAATTTAGCTAAAATTGTAAAATAATTGTTTAACTATAAAGAGAATATACTTTAAAAAGTCAAAAGTGATAAATTTCTAATTAAAGGTAATTTGGATAATAAATCATAAAATAACTTGTAAAAAAGAAGAATCTTAGATGAAAAAAGAAGATTTTTTTTAAATAGGGTTTAATTTATTCAAATTGGTTATTTTTAAGAAATATAAATTTTCCCATTGGAATTCATTTACAAAAAGGAACTATAAAAATAAAATTTGTTTAAATCAAGAATTTATTTTACTAAGTGACTAAGACTAAAGTAAAATGGTAAATTCAATATCATTGTAGCTAAAACTTTTTTTTTTATCAATTTAATGCAGCTTGAATTAAATCTATCAAATTAAGCAAATTTGTATCATAAACCTCTTTTAATCTTGAATAAATAAAAAATATAGAAAATAAATATAAATTTAGTAATTGAATTAAAAATACAATTCATGATAAATCTTATGGGCAGTTGGATTTTTCTTCAATCTCATCTTCATCTTATTCATTTAAAATATATTATCCAAATTGCAATTTAAAAAACAAAAAAAATAAAAATTAGTTTATTATAATTGATTTTTTACCTGGTATAAAGAAATTAACTCATCCATAAGAAGCAAATGCAAAAACTACTTTGAAATAAAATATTAATAAAGCTTATAACTAAATGATTAAAGAGTATTTTAAAAGGAAATAATATAAAAATTCAGGAAATTTATTAAATTTGTATAGGAAAGTTTCGTAATAAAATATATAGATAAAACTGAAATGTCAGGTTGCTTATTCATGATTAAAAATACTATAATATTTTTGCATTTTCCTCCTTTATAAATTTTTTGTATTTAAAATTTCGGAAATGCCACCCCCACCCCCCTTTTTATGATCAAACTTATGAAGAAATATCAATTTAGGTAAAATTCAAAAACCCAAATTTTTTTAGCTTTCAAATTTCAGAGGGCCAAAATTTTTATTTTAAATTTTTTTTAAATTTGAGCTATTTTTAGAAATAAAGTCATGAAAAATAATTTTATTTTTTCAGTTTTTTAATAGATTGATGCTTTATTTTTTGCAATTAAGAAATTATTAAAGATTTGCAAATTAATTAATAAAAATTAACTACAAAAAAAATCAATGCTCAAAAAAATTTATAATATGAGGGGTTTTTTTAAACATTTTATACAATTTTTAAAGTACTATCATTTTAAATTAAATATTTAGAAAG
Organism: Tetmemena sp. SeJ-2015; assembly: GCA_027382625.1. Lineage (NCBI taxonomy): Eukaryota > Ciliophora > Spirotrichea > Sporadotrichida > Oxytrichidae > Tetmemena > Tetmemena sp. SeJ-2015. The sequence continues at coordinate 13,535 of JAJKFJ010022895.1, forward strand.
AATTCTAGATACATAAATTTCACTTTTCATAAAACTAAAAAAATGTATTTAATTAAATTAAATTACTTAGATATTTTTAGATCAGTTTATGTATTAGGATATAAAAAGGAAAGATTCGACACTGTTTGAGTTATACGAATTTTTATTTTAATTAGAAACTAAATTTGAATGAATTATATCCAATATATCCACCTTTAAATTAAATTTTAAAAAAATATTCTTTTAATTCAAAGTTTTTAAATTAAAATATGATCTGATACCTCTAAATTGAAAATGAACAAAAATTTTTTTGGGAATTTTAATAAGTGATTTTCATTTTTTTTATTTAAAAATATTTTTGGGGAAAGCCCCCCCCAAAAATTTTATTCATTATGAATGAATCCGAACATTTTGCTAATTTAATAGTAATCAGTGAATTTCCTAACTCTTTTGGGATGATGATACCTAAGTTCAGTGCTTAAAGAATCTATGTTGAAAATTTATTAGTCATCTACTTTGAAGTGTTAAATCTTCATTTCAGACTGAAAAGACAGTTCTGATTCATCAACCATCTTAAATCTATCTTTTGGAGTTAATAATTTTTATCAATTTTAAAATATATTATAGTTAGTGGAAAGTATCATATTGTTTCTGAGAGTCTTAAGTCTTTTTAACTTTTGAAATCAATTTGGATTTTATTTTAAGATAAACTTGTTTTCCTTGCTCAAAGGCGATTATAGAGATATTTACTAATAGAAAGCCTACACTTGCTGCTATGGGTACATATCCCAGATTAAAAATAAATAATTAAAGTAAAAAGAGTAGGGCAATTCAAAAGCATCTGCAAAAGGGAATAAGCTGTAAGTTACTATCAGGATATATATTTCATTCACTAAATCTATTGCATTTATAAATTTAATGTTTTAAAGACATGAATTTCTTCTCTTTGTTTCAAATGGCTATATCTTAATCAGATATAGAATTGAAAGAAAAGAGAGTAGAGAGCAAATTATCAACTGTATCCCTTGATAATCATCCATTTCTGCTAAGATTGCACAAAATAAAAGCCTCCTTATTAAGTACAATGTTGAGTATTGCGATGCTTGTAAATTTTCGCAGTTTATCTCTTCAAATAATGATGAAAAACGCTTTTGGTGCATTAGTTAGCCGTTTTTAGCGAACTCATTTCTATTATGAATTCTTAAAATAATCCATCCGATGAGTAGGGGAAATTAGAGCAAAAAAACAATAAAGGCTATTGAAAAGGCTAAACTTTGAGCAAATTTATTTTTATGTTTGAAGGTCTCCTGAGAATCTGGTAAAAGTCTATAAATTAGAATATGAGGATAATAAATTTTACAGCTCTTAAATCAAGGAATACATATATTTGTTTTTTAAGACTGATTAATACGCACAAAGTCATCTCTAAATAAGATTCTAGTAAGAATCGTACAAAATAATCAAAAAGCAGTGAATTCGACAGCCTGATCAAAAGAGGCTTAAGTAACTACCTTCGAAAATTAAAATGAAAATTATCTTACATCTATAATTTCCAATTCAACAAGAGTAATAGCGCATATGAACAGTAGATAAGGACCGTAACTAAAGTCATAATGTATAAAAACCCTAAGTTAGTAATAGAGTAAAACATAATTATAATTTGACGAGTTCAAAGATCCATATCCTATAGAATCAAAAGCCTAATTGAGTGGATTATTATCAAAATTATTGAAGTAATAAATGCGGTTGAAGATCTCATCAGTGTCAATAAGTTGGAAGTTGGCAATCTAAATCATGATTTCGAAGAACATTGCAGTATTCTGAGGATACATTAATTATAATAATTTTTACACTAGATTGATGAGAGGAAGATGCGTGAGAAGTTGGAAGCTGTTAATCATACCCCATAGCATAGACAAGCTCTGACTCCTAATAAAATATGATGTAGAAAAGAGCTTACATAAAAATATTTAGCAGAAGATTACTTCCAACAAAAGCTCCTGTTGCTAAATTTGAAACTTGCCCAAATGCTTACAAGGTTGAAGCAAGTTCTACAAGAAGGAATTCGTAATGATAATTATCTTACCTTGCTCAATTTTAATTTTTAAATCTATGGTGGAATTTTCTTCTGTATAATTAAGTTAGGAGTGATAATTTTAGTAAGATCCTCGCTCACTAAAAAAATGTTCTAGGTAAATTTAACCTCAACGCTATCCCAATCCTATAAAAATCTGCCATCACAGGAAATTAAGCTCACAGTTGTTTGAGATGCATTTAAAGTTAAGTGGAGTTAAGTTAAAGAATGAGATAGTTGAGACTCATTTCTTAAACAGTGAAGTTAAGCTTGATTGTGATTTATCATTATCCTTATGCTAACTATTATAGCAGAGTAACTTTAATAGCTAAGGGTATTTTTAGTTCATTTTGAGAAAGTGTTCTCACAATTGTGTCAAATTCAAGTAAATAATTTACAAATAGGATCTTAAGAATGCCTGTGTTTGTTAACTTTACAATTTTAGCGCCAAAATAGGATGAGAATTCAGAATTTGCTATCAAATATTTTTCGTGCCCAACATCAACTAATTACCCTTCTAGTGTCAAAACATAATAAGGAGTTTCTTCCTATTAGGTTTCTTTCTATTTACCAATCTCATAAGTCAGAATTTGCTGCACTTAAGTTGGTGGAATCTCTACGGCCTTAAAAATAACTTAACTGTGAAGGTAAATACATATGTAGTTGAGAGAGAATTCTAGTTCAAGTCAGTTAGAGTAATCAGGGCTTTGTAAGAGCCATTGTCTCGAGACCCCGGATTAATGTATAAAGCTCTCTGATTCTAAGAAAATGTAATGAAAAGGACAGAGGAGTAAAGATTAACATTGATGACAACTCATCAATAAATTTCTAATTTTTAATAAACTTTGTCTTGCTCCAAATCTACGATTTAAGGTAGCTCATACTAGTAAGTTTGGCCGCAGTAAAAAGTTTCTGAAGCCAAGTCTTAAATAAACTTAGGAGGTGTATTTGTAACAGAGAACTAATTCCCTTGAACTTCAAGTTAAAATGAGTACTTTTTATTTGTGAATAATGGATGGCTAACTGTTCTGAAGCTTAGAGTTAAAGTATACGAATGTATACCAATAGCTGCAGTCTCATTAGTTATTTTTAAATTAAAGTTAAAGTTTCTACGGATATAATTTTATAAGATAGATTTGGATATCAAACCTGTGAATTGGTTTATTTGAACTAGACTAGGGTACTTTTCTAGAGGACCTGAGGATAATTCATAGTTTAATCCTTTATTGCAATTCTTTTGTAACAAGATTCTTAAATTAAAATTAATCCTTAAAAATTCTTGCTAGTTATATTTAATTTTTAAGAATTCACTCTAATTAAAATTTATTTTTAAACTGATTTATATTAGTTTTTTAATATTCTGAATAAATCTGACTATGCTGCAAATGAGATCTATCTTTGCTTTAAATTTAAATAATTATTTCTCCTAATAAGAATAAACAATATTATTATTATTGCTTATAAAAAATTATATGTTTTAAATATAAAACTTCTAAAGAGAAATCTTAATAAAAACTTAATTTATATGATAAGATGATGTCAATCGAAGGTGAATTGACAAGGTAAACATAAGTTTGCCCATCTGCTAGAGATATTTAGTTAATGCAGGGATCTTCAACTCTTATACTAAATTACGTAAGAAAAGAGTTAGGGATTGAATCCAATCTAAACCCCCATCCAAATGTAGCATGAGCCGTGAAAGAAAATAAAATTCCCATTTTTTAGGTAAAGCTTCTGTATAATTGACTTATAAAAGCTAATAGTGCAGGATCGTCTTGTATTAAGGTGATTGAAAATAAATGCAAATTAAATATCAAGAACAAAGCCAGAACTCAAGGAGGTCAATTCAATTTTGCGTTTTAAGATTATTTTACGTTTTTTTCCTAAAAAAAAGTAAATATTCTTGGTAGATGCTGATGACTTTCCTTAATTAAAAAGTGGTTGATTACGGCGGCATCTTAATCAATCTTAAGATTGGCGTGGCTACCGATTGATTAATTAAATTTCTTCGCCTCATTCTATCGCTACTCAAACTACTACTAGTAATATTCTTAAAACGATTCAGACCAAATATTTTATCTCGGCAAGTAAGTATTAATTTGGTTTATTCATCATTGACTCAATTGTAATTAAACTTCTACTATAAGGCTAGAATTAAGCATAAAGCGTGTAATTGAGATATTAATTGGGATAAAGTGGTGCTAGACCGTATTATTCCTGAGAGATCTATTGATTAACTGGGTCTAAATATATAGTTATCTTATTTTAGTTAACCTCGTTTTAGCAATTGTCTAAGTACAGAGTGAAAATATTGATATTGCAATAGTTTTAATTTAAATTAATTTTATTAATCTAAGTAGCAAATATATTCTGTTCTATCGCTTGCAGTCGATTTAATTTGATTCTAGATACCTTCAAAAATTTAATTACTAAAATCATTAGAAATCAGAGTAGCAATTCTCAAATTTATTAAATTAAGAGTAAATTGAGGTGTTATTGCTTTTAATTTAAGAGTAATTTTAAAAGCTAAAATTTAATAAACCTTGAAGTATGTTTGAGCAAGACTCATCTAAAAGATAAAAAATAATTATATAAGGAGATAAATTATCTCCGCTAAAACTAGAATAAAGTTGAGAGAGATTATTTTAACTCAGGATTAAAAGGTTATAGGAGGCTAGGTCATATGTGCTGCTAGGGTCCAGATTCTTTATTTTTTAAAAAAAGATATATTTTAAATTATATTATTTATTTTTTTAATATTAAATTAGAAAGTTAATAACTTTCCCATACCATTAAACCAATACACAAGCAAATGGTTCTCCAACTGGAAAACAACATCATTCCAGTCATATCCCAAATGCTGAACTTCTTCCCTCAAGCTAATACCCTGACTAAATCATTAGAAAGCTTACACAAAGCAATCAAGAGATCCCCCTCCAACGGAATCTAACTTTCCCACAGATAAAACAACATCCTAATCAAAGGGATCTCTCTACTTCTAACCTTTAGCTCATTCAGGAAAGCTATTTAAGATACCCTAACTCTTGATATACTTACTAAACTAATCTAAAATGACAATAGGGATCTTCAAACTAATGCCGGTCGCAAGAATACAATCCTTGGAATTGTTGAAATCCTAATCCGAGCTGGCAAACTCAGAGACAAGACCCACTTTGAACAATACCAACCAAAAGCCAGTGGTCCTTAACCCATTAAGATTCGACAACCCTATTTAATAAGAAACTAACCCACTATTTAATAATAAAAAGGGGTGAATCTTTAATCAATAAAGTTTAGAAATAAACTTAATAATAGGTGAGATTATTTTAATGCCAGTCACGAGGGGTTTAAACCTTTAAATATAAATTTTAATAATCAATTAAAAATTAAAAATTTTTAATAAATCTCGATATTAAAAAAAGAGGGAACCTCACAACCAAAAAGGGGAACACCGATTTAAAAGAAAAATAACTCAAAAATAGTTTTTAAAAAAAGGGAAAAAAGTGGACAAGTGATAGAAAACTATAGGATTTTAAAAAAGAAAATAAACCTGTAGCCAGAAAAAGGGAAAATTCTCAAATGGAAAACCCCAAAACCTTTAACAGAAAAAATGGTAGGAATCAGCCTATATCTGAAGAAAATGAATCAATTATTCTAACAAAAAAAAATTGACTTATCCCTACCCAATCATGAACTCCTTTTAATAAAAAACCGGCCCAAAAAAAATTGAAAAACAACCTAATAACCCCAGGGTAAAGAGAATTTAAAATTTTCCTTTTATGTATAGAAAATAAAAAAGTCTTTCAAAAATCCAGGCCCCCTCCAAACTTGCCAAATTTAGTGGAAATTACCGGGATTCAGGTGAAAGAAACCCCAGAAAGCCAACGACTGGACCAGTTGAGACATTGAATACTGGGGAGATAATGACCTCCCCAAACCAATTGGGAGAGATTAAGACTATACAAAAAAAAAACAAAACCCCCCAAGAATAACCATGGGTTAAAGGAGGAAAAAAAAGCTCGAGGAAGGGTGAAGAATTGGGTCGATTAGTGTGAGACCTGAGCTACGAAAAACTAATGAATCGGGTTTAAACTTCATTGCTTAAATTTTTTTGACGGTTTTAAAAGGGGGTGGGTTATAGCTTCCCCAAGTTTAACAAAAACGAAAAACCTAGTTTGTCTAAATGCGTTGTTTTTATTATTATTTTTTTATTTTTATTTTTAAAATTAAAAAGTTTTTAAAGGGGATTTTAAGTTTCACTTAAATAATTTAATCTCTATATTTTAAAAAATAAGGATTTTTTTTTTTAGATCTTGATTTTTATTAAAAAATCCACATTTATAAAAAAAATTTTAGAAAAAAATTTAAAAAAATTTAAAAAAGGGTTTTAAAAAATATTTTAAAAAACAAAGACATTAAACTTTTTTGAGAATAGAAAATTCCTTATGAAGATGATTTTTTTTGTTTAATAAAATGACGAGGGATGCTATACAAAATAGCCAACTCCAAAATGGAAAATCTCTCCAGAAGGTAGAGTATGAAGTATATATTAGGTGAATCTGAAAGATTATTATTGCTAAATCAATCTGCAAATATGCTTTTACATTTTAATTGTATGATTTATAGTTGGAAGTGGTGGAAAATTTTGTGATGAAATGAACACTAAAGTTGTCTGTAATCTCAAGAAGGTTAATAAAAATAAGTTAAAGGAGCAGTCATTAAAAGTTATTTTAGTGCAACTCTCAAAGCCTAAAAGTTAGGAAGACTAGCCTGCTCTAATTAAAATATATAATGTGAACTGATTTGCAAATAAATAACATCAATATTTTATTTTAATAGAGATAAATACAGCAGAGAATAGAATAATTAAATGAACTTAAAATTTATTTATTAAAGTGATGATAATAAATATCTCAAGATAAAAATGATAGCTTCCTTAGGCAAATCATACCATTTAATTCTCAATTCCAGATGCTTTTATTAAAGGATGATCTGCTCAGAATTATTAGAATTATTAAGAAATTTAAATTTTATAATTTCTGAAATGCACAAAACTTCTCAAAGGTATTATAAAGCTCCTAAAAATCAAAATTTTTTAAATTATTTTAAAAAGAAATTAATTTTTCTAATGATTTAAAATTTTTCTAATTTTCAGAAAAATTAAAGAAAAGGTTTTTAAATTTTTTAAAAAAAGGAAAGATTTTTAATTTAAAAAAATAAAATTTGTTTTTTTTTTACCCAAAATAAAATTTTTTTAATAAAATAATACTCATTAAGTGTAAGGGATGTATAATTCTAATAAGTGTAGCCTATAAATGGCACTTATAGCACTTTGTCTAGCTAATTTGAAATGCAACTTTAAAATAATTTTAAATTAGAGAGAAAAGAAAATTTTTTTTAAAAATGGGGAATTCTAAAAAATAAAAGAGGGGCTTTAAAGATCAGTTAAATAGTTATTTACTCCTAAATCTTTTTGTGCTATGTAAAAAAAGACATTTTTTCAATTGCAATTTACGATTAAGAAAAGTGAGAAAAAAATTCATACTGATCTAAATTTGTATAGCTTATAACTCCTAAAAGATCACTGTCAACTCAACAAGAAGCTTTCAGAAAAATATTCATTCTTTATTGTACTTTATAAATAGGTAATTAATTGTTTTATCTGAACGAATAAGCTAAGACCACACTTAAATCTATTTTATTATAAAAATAATAAGCTAATTTGATTATTTTTAAAAAATTCGCAGCTATATTTTGAGTTCATATCTGCTTATTCTTAAATTAATATTAAATAATAAGTCATGATATTTTATTTTGTGATAAGCAAGCCCTTTTAAACCAAATCTTTTAAAATTTATAAAAATTTTTTAATTTTTTTAAATAAAAAATAAAAATAAAATTTTTTTTTTTTTGCGCTGTATTTTTATTATATTTATTAATAATTTCTCTCTGCTAATAGCCAACTGTATTGATTGTTATCTAGTATAATGGATTGTCTCATTAAAAAAAATACTTCAATAGTCCTCTATATTCCACATAGTAGAGAATAATGAGTAAGTTTAATTTGAGCTGTCGATCATATTCCCGAACAAACTTAAAAATTTAATTGAAAATTAATAGTATACAAGCCAAAATAACCATCATCATTATTGCCTAAAAACATTATGAAGGAAATTTAATTTACTAGTTATGGCTCTGATTAAATTTATAAAACATAATTAATAGATTTCCACAGTATTGGTAGGATCGAATTGGATAACTTAGCTTGTCGAAGTTGTGAAATCTGAGTCTATTGACAGAACTTAAAATTAGATTTATTTATAATCCTAGTAAATTTAATAATTGTTGTTTTTAAATAATCTCTATTGAGTATGAGGACGTATTTATTCCCTTCTGCAAATTAAATAATTGCATAAGATGTCAGTGGAATAGTGCTCATTAAAATAAAAGTATCAAGGAGGGCACGAATTTTAAGTTTTGAGGCTGAGCTATACTTTTGAGAACATTTCCATTTTACCTTTCTGAAATACCATAGTAAATTTAGTTGGTATCTGCAGAGCTCGCAATAACCCAGAAGAATTTAAAACCTATTAAATAATCGTGCACTATCATTCGGCATGAAGGACAAAGCCTTGACAGTTCTCATATCTGCAGTTGAAGATCCAGCTACAAGACTATATGTATTGAGCCAAATCACTCCTGGGTACTAATCATCGAACAAATAGTAGGCTATGAAGGGTTGGCCACCAGTCAGGCCACCAAAAGCCATATCTCAATAAAATAATTTTGTCTCCAGTAGTGACGTCTGAGTCTAAAACTTATTAAGATTTAAATTTTATTATGAGATATTATAAAACAAAGACGTTGGTGGATTCCTCCGGATTATTAATTGTGAACGGCAAAGATTTCTACTCCCAACATGTAAATCATTTTTCCAATTAATTTAAATTATAATGTTTTATAAATTGCTATACCTGACTACACTGATCCAAGGCTTAGAAGCCTATATAAAGTAAGGAAAATAGATAATGGTGTTACCAAACACATATCAAAATAAATATGAGTATAGTTGGGAGACTTTATTGTATTTAAAGTTTTGAATATTAAATTAGAATCTTAATAGATAGGCTATACGGTGAGTGCTATGAGTGACCTGCTTATCTAGGGAAGCTTTCCCTCTTCCTTTGATTCCACAACCCACAAGGTTTTCGTAGAATTCCAACAACACCTCAAACGATAAGACCGGATTTATCGTGCAATACCTACTAGCCTTTAAAAAAGGAGGACTCATTTCCTATCGGCTTAAGTCTACTACTTGCTAAAAAATTTTTAAGAACTCCTGGGAAACCCCTCCCCTAAGGTATTTACCCTTGGTCACAAATCAACTCGATCCTGGGTAAACAAACTATGCTATACCTCGCTAGATTTAATGTACGAGGAAGGTAAAGCTGAATTTGACTGGGGTTCCAGATCTCTTGGATCCCTCATATTGCTACCAATTTGCTACCCATTACATACTGTACAAGGAGATAAATGGAAAACTAAATCCTTCGCCTTAACATGGGAAAAATTCTAAAGCCTGATCGAACCTTAACACAGATGCCCTCAGATGAAGAAATAAAAATGAAGGAACCTAAAGAATTCAAGTTTGAGTTTGATCCTGAAATCTTGAACAAGACGCCATTACCTACTACCTACCCCATGCCAACCTACTATATAGTACCCTCCCAGAACAGAAATCTGGTCGGGAAAACTGGCCAGTTTTCTTGACTAATTTAACCCAAGATCCAATGACTATGACCTTGTCCTTTAAATGATTCAAGACCTGAAACAAGAGATCATAGTTGGTTAACAATTCTTGATTAAGACAATCCTGGACTGTGAATCTGATTACCAGATACGGGTGGCTAATAAGGTAAATAAATACAAGAGAATTAAACAGGCTGTCTAAAATACATCAGTTGACTAAGAATGGAACACAGAAGAGAAAAAATCATAATCAACTACGGGGAAAATCTGGACTATTTTCTCCCTATGGATCTGGAAGAGGATCTCCAAATTGACTGGGAAGAAATCAATGTTGAAAGCATTCTTGGACACATCTCAGCACACATCCTGGAAACCCCTTTCATAATGTAAAGAGTGAAGGAATACATGATTATGGAAGCCCCAGGCTGTATCTCACAAATGACACTGATCTACAGACACCAAGATGATGCTAATTTCTACCACTCTATAATGGACAAAAGACTGAAAACCCTAGCTGCTGAACTCAACACAGACAGACCTATCCCAGCTATGGGAACAGACAATGAAGAGTGGGAGAGAATCTGGTTGGAACTGCTACTACATACCAGGCTCTCCTCTGACAGACCTAAACAAACCGATGCTGTTGTACCCAACATACTAAGCGACATTCTTTTAGCCCTAAACGAAATAAAATTTAAAGGCGATGTCGGAGTGAATATGACAACTCTACATGAAAGTACGGAAATTTTGGGAAGAAAATCAGGGCAGAAGGAGAAGTAAGACATTTTCTCCTAAGAGACAAATTTTACAACCCAGAAGGGAAAAGAAGGAGAAAATGAGTGATAATTAACACGGGAGTGGTCGTTATGACTTCCCCAAGTTTAAACATATAACACGCAAGACGCTAGTTCGCTAAATGCGTTGTTATTTATTATTATATTTAAAGTTTTTTCATAATTTTTTTTAATTAACACTTATTCCTTACCAGTTTCAATTAAAATTCTATAATCCAAATCCGTCCACGTCAGGCCAATTTATCCTCTTCTATAGGATTAATCCAGATTTAATGTTTCTTAAATTTATTAACAGATTCATTCGAGAATAGAATACACTAGATTGTTTGATTTTAAGAAATTCATTATAAAATTCATAAATTAGATTAATTTTGAAAAGACTGACCGTGCTCGTCCACATATACTATCTTAGAATCGTTGTTGAAGTTCTTTTGAGCAGTGCTTTATTAGTACATCTCTTAAATTGGAAATTAAAAATAGATAATTTAAACAACTTCTATTGAGGCCTCTTGAATTTAATCCAATTATTCACCAGGGACTAAATTTGGCTTCTCTTCGACTTAATTTTCATTAAGAATGGGTGCTCCAGTATTTTAGGAAATCTCACGAATTTTTTAAAAGTTACAATTAAAATTTCTGGTTGAGGCTCCTCATTCTATTCAAGTATGAACTTGGACATACTATGACTCTACTCTTTAAAGTTTTTAAAATAAGTTTTATGCTTCTTCTTTGATTTGGTTCTCTTGAATATTAGTTTAATCAAGCAGATTTAAACTTTGATCTAGTAAAGGATCATGGATTCCTGAAGCGAGTAGCAAGTTTCTGACCTCAGGATCTGCCAAGTCTATGCTGGTTTTTAAATTTAGGAGTACATTATCGATGGAGAAAGTCCTAAAATTGCCCTTCCCAGCATTTTGTCTTTCCTGTTCTTGAGCCAGTACTTACTTAAATTCTTCAATAGCTTTCTACTTATCGACAAGCTAGTTTTAGGGTTCTTAAAGAGAGATGGGGGGCGCCTCTTCCTCTAGATTATTTTAGCGCTGCTCTAAATTAATTACCTCTCCATTATTATCCTATTAAGACTAACTTTCTAATTACTTCTATTCCTCCTAAACTTAGATATCTTGAACTTCAATCGTCTACTGCATCATTTTACTACTATTCTTATTTTTAGTCTTCTTACCTTTTTTGTGCTTATTAGATTTTTTGCTTGTTTTAGATGTTTTTTACTCGCTATTTTCATCTGGGAGGGTTTAGTTCAAACTTTCCTTCGCTTAAAAAAAGATTGTTACTTCTTACTGGAGAGTGGGTGCAAGTTCCTAAACTGTGGATGGCAATACCTTCTTCTATTTTAGATCTTCTTATTTAATAACAGATTGCTCTTATTTAACTTTAAGTTGAATTGTCTCCTCAGGTATTTGATGCTCAATCCAACTATTTCTTTTTATCTCGCCTTGAGTTTGTTATGGAAACTGTTTTTAACTCACAGTAGCAACAAAAAGTTTTATCTAAATTAAAACTTGCTCATTTACTTGCTATACAGCTGAAGAGGGAATTTATTCACTAGCGACTAAATTAGGCTAAATATCTGCAACCTGTGGAGCTCCATTAATGGGTTGTGGCAAGTAGGGAGTTTCAAGAATGAACTGGATTAACAATTTATCTTCTCTGTCAGTTTTCAAAGCCCTCTTTGAAGGCTTTGAACTTTAATCATTCGTATTTTAGCTTGCATCGAAGTCTATCTTATTAATCTGATTTTCATGCATGAACTTCAGATATTTAAATTAGAAGTGTTAAAAATATTAAGGCTAAAGAGGAATTGGCACCTCCCCTTATTGTTCTTTCTTCTATGTCTCTCTCTTCAACTCAGAGAATCTCCTCTGAAGGAAAGCTTTAACATTTTATGAAACTGTATTATTCTTAGGGTCGACCTAAATGGGAACTGGAGCAGAGGGCTTTGACAAAAGATCAATTTCTATTACAGTGTTAGAGTTTAAGCTTCTACTATCGTTGCCATCAGAAGTAGAATTCTTGTTATTGCCTTAGCTGTTTGCACTATTCTTAAAAGAGTCTGATGTCTGTTTCTTTGCTTAAAGAAATACAAAAGAGAAAAAATGTACTCAAGCTTTGTTAACTTCGAGCTCAGGCTTCATGTAATCAGGAGTTATGCTTTCTATGTCGTTGAACTTTTAACCGGAGTGATTGTGATTGTGTAAGTAGCTCTTGCTATCCATGGCGTCGCTTTATTGATCTTTGAGCGCAGCTTTTTCGTCGTTGACTTTGGTGAGGCTCTCTGCTCTAATTGGTCTCTTTGCTTTTCTTTTTGAGTTGTTTGACTTGCTACAGCAACAACAGAATACAAAGCAACTAACAGTAAACCAAATATTAAATTATAAGCTATAATTAGTTTATTTTAAACGTTTACAGAGAGTTATGACTCCTACTGGCACAAGCACAGCTGTCAAAATGGTTGGAGTGCTTGCTCCACCTCCGCCACCTGAACTTTCTAATTTCTAATCTCCGTATCTCACTTCGAAATCAAACAAAAATGGCTCAATAAAAAATAATACTTCTCTTTTGATAGCATTCATTGTGTAACTAAAAGTAATTTTAAAATAAAGAAGTATTCTTTATTTGAGGCTCAAACTGACTCTGAGCTGTCATGACGAACTGGAAAGAATAATTAGAGCTAAAAGTGTATTTAAACAGAAAATAAAACTGATAATAATTATTATTCTCCTGGAATGAGTTCAAAGAAACCTTTGGAGGTGTTTAGAATAGGGTCCCATTAAAACATGCTTGCAAGGCCATTAAAATAAAAAATACTTCTTCATTTGAGATAGAATTCACCTTGAGGAAAAAGTACTTAGTTTCATTATAATTCTAGATATCAAATCTATATGCGCAAATAAATTAAGTTTTATACAAGCGTTGGGATAGTAAATACCATCGTTGTATTGCCATATGTTGAGTGTATTCTCACTCTCATGTATAATGTAGGTCCCAGAGGTACTATCACAGGATGCCTGACGAGGGCACACAAATGCTCTTGAAGTAATGGGTATATCACTATCAAAGCTAAAGCCAATAAGAAATATAGTAATAATTTATTTTCAATTTTATAATTCCAGTTTAGAAGAGCAAAGGTATAAATAAGATATCCCTGTTTAGGGCACAAAGTCTCATTGTTGCAGCAAAATTTAAAATAAAATCCATTATAGGTGTCCTTCTAGCAGAATATTAAATTTCAATTTAAATTTAAAGGTAATATTTTGTTGTTGTACAGACATTCACTAAAGTAGATATATAAATATTTTCATTTTGACATTGACTTAAGCAGGTCTCTGTGCTGGAAGTGTAAGAGATATCGTAAACTGGATCATACGAAGAAAATTAGAGTCCCCTTCCTCTAACTTCCTCCTCCTATAGCAAATCATTCATTCCTTGGATGTCCTCCTCTTCAATTAAACTTAAAACATATTCAAGTACAGATTCTTAAGAAGAGCTTACTGTGTGCTGTTACACATCTGTCTTTAAATTATATAAAAGAATAGCCTTCATTTCTGCATTTCCTATTAGCTAATCAAGTTCTTATTGCCTTTCTCTTTCTTCTATAAGCTTAAGAGCCTATGGAGTGCTCTTCAGAAGCATCACATATTCTAAGAAGTTAGTTGAGGTCGAAGCCTACGCCAAGTCAGCAATACTTAGCCTTATAACAATTAAACACAAAAAGTGAATTATGATTATGTACAATTTGGAGGATATAGAGCAATCCTATTTTTGGTTTTATCATCTTTTAATGATTTAATTTCTAATCGCAAATATATATTCATAGTGAATTTCGAAATAAATAGCTTCAGAATCTTGATTTAAGAATAGGAAAATAAGTGAATCAATAACTTTACTTACAACTAAATGTTTCTTGATTTATAGAAACTAATCCTTATAAAGAGAAATAGCTTTAAAACTGAAATGAAATCATGATTGAGTTTGATGGTCTTATTCTGAAATGCTTATTGTTTATTTTCGAGGAGTTAGATTGAATTTGAAGACCTCCATCTCTCCAAACCAAAATAAAATAGTCCAAAAGTAAACTTAAAATATCTGATAACGTTTTTATAATATCATCACTCTAAATAAGTTTATGAGAAAGAATGACTAGCTTTCCTTTCTTTACATAACTCCTAACTGATACCAAGTCGTCCCAAATCAATTGCTAAGTTGCCAGTTTGAAGGCCTAGAGCTATCCGACGTTAAAGAGACTAATGTTGAATCGGTCCTTTATCACCACCCAGGGGAAGTGGTCATAGTCATAGCCATGAATCTTATAAAACTGGACTGAGGATGCAGTTTAGAATAATATTCGCATTATTTATTCACATAAAAGGAAATAGATGTACAAATATTTTCCCAGCTTCGTTTATCAACATAACTTAGCAGTTGTCTACTTATTCTTAAATTACATTTATAAGATGATTCAAAAATTCCGAGGTGTAGAGAGTTGACACAAGATATAGATCGTTTGATAGATTGAGGAAGTATTTAACTTGCAATGGCTTTTTACAGCCAAAGGGCTGAATTATCTCTGTCTCTTCAATCATATTTTCTTCATCCTCACTTTAAAAAAACCCATAATGCAACAAATATGCATCCTCTCTTTTAGTAAGATGTATTTTTAAGAATCTTGAAGTTGCTTTGACTTGTGAGAGAATAAAATAAATGTCCCAACTCTAAGTGACAGGGCAAAAGCTTCATACTAGAGGTGTATTCAGAGCTAACTTTTGAAGATTGACATTTAATTCTTGGTCTTGATGGCCATTATAATAAAATAAATCTATGATTATGCAAGTTCACCAAGAATGATAGCTCTCCTCCTTAGGATATTCCAAAAGCCTTATTGCAGTCAAGTCTGGTCAGTATCTTGCACTACTTTGAATCTTCTCTTTAAACTCGAGTGAAGCACTTCCTTTTTGTGTCGTACTCAAATATAAAAAAGGGGGGTGGGGGGCGGAAGTATACCTCCCCTTCCCCTTTATATGGTTAAAATCGCCCAAAAATTGTCCAATTAGGCCGTAATTAGCCAAAAATGCCAAAAAAAATTAAGATTTTTGCCTTCAAAATTCCCTTGAGGGTGAAATTTTTATGATTTCAAATTTTCCCAAAAATTATCTATTTTTTGGTTATTAAGTCTTATTTTGATGAATACTTTCTTGTTTTTAGGACCCCATTACCTCTTAATGACAGAGTCATATTTCAACTTCTATATATTCTTCTTCAAAATAGTTAGCCTAAGAAATGATTATCCAAAATAGGTGTGAGAAGTTCTGCAATTAATTTCCAAGAAGTTTAAATGCTATTGTCAAAATAGTAAATAAAGCATGCTATCTTTTATAAAACAGTATCAATGAGTCCTTCTCTTTGTTAAATCCAGAGTAAAAGATACTGCAATAGATGAAATTATCTTGACTTTAAACTTAACTTAACATATTCTTCTTAAGTAAGTATATATTATATATTTTATTATATTAAAATATATTGAGAAAGATATTATCTCTTAGTTGGAGAGGACATCGAATAACTGCAATATTTATAAATACTGAAGGGTAGATTTCACTTATAGCGTAAATTTGCCCTAAATTATTTTAAAACTTTTATTTTAATGATAAATTTGCCTTGAAACATATTTTGAGTGAATTTTTGGAAAAAGTTGAAATCATGAAATTTGACCCCCAAGTAAATTGAAGGCCTAAGTCTCTTAATATTTTTGGAATTTTTGGCTGATTTTGGTTCATAAGGACAATTTTTTGCGATTTAAATCATAAAAGGGGGGAGGTGCACTTCCCCCCTAAAAAAATATGAAGCACAATTAAAATCAAAGCTATAGTCACTACTCGTAAATTACATCTTGTGTTTTCCAGACTTTAAGATTGACATTGTTTCAAATCTCTTTATATATTTATAAATTTTATGTAAGCTGTTGTTGATATCAATTTTGAAATTAAAGAATAAATGGTTGGAAAATATAAATTTGAGTTTCTTCTTTCTAGTGGAACTAATTGCAATGATTGAGTTGTAGATGATAAGCAATTAAGAAAAATTCTCTTCTTTGAGAGGAATGAATCCTCTCACTTGGTAGAGTCTTGAGATTAGTAAAGAATCGTGCCCAAATTATTTTTCAAGCAGGGTATGAGTTAAAGTTTAAGATAAGTTTTTTTTGTCCATTATTGAATCCATTAAAAGAAAATTATAATAATTACATTCTTACCAAAAAGTTAATTTTAAACTATTTAAAATAAGTGAACTGGATAATGGGTGAGAGAAATAATATTCTAATCTTAATAATCATAGGGAGTAAGAATATGATTATTGAGGATCTCTTATGGCTGATTATGAATAAAACTACTTTATAGTTTTGATTAATATATTCTATATTAAAAGTCTAATGCTATATTAGATTTCCTTATTTAGAGCAGTGATTCACCAATCTAATGCAGTATTTAATAAAAAATAATATTATTCTCCACGATTTAATTCTCTTGATTGATATTATATATAAATTATAATACTTTAAGAACTTAATTTCATTTTGTAAGTACATTTTAACCTCGATTTATAAATTCTATATTTTCCAAAATATAGTTGTAAATCTATTGAATAAAACAAAATTTATGAAATTATTAAGTTATCATCTCGATAATGAGGCAGAGTATAGATATATGCATTATAATTGGCAAATTTATAGATGGTTGGTTTAGCACTAGATAATTAATAAGGGGAAAAGTCTTCTACCTCTGAGTAGCTATCCATATAGGAATATAACAATGAGCAAACTTACAGCCATGAAATTTAAATGCAACTATGAGTACAACTCAGGTCAATTAAGGAAGATCTCTTATTATAACTCAACTCGGCAATATTTAATTATTTTACATTTTTGGATATTCAGTAAAAAAAAAAAGATAATGAAATCCAAAGGGATTGTGATGAGAAGGAATCACAATATTTATTTATTCATTGATTTCGTCGCCTAAAATAAGTTCTGAAAAGATATTTATTCTGTTGCGATTTATTAATTTCCGCAAATAAATTAATTTAATTAACTTTCAATGAAACTAAATACTACTTAGCTAACTTTTTTGAGTAATTATGAAGAGGCTTATTAACTTAATCGAGCTGTCATTAAGCGAGGTGTAAAAATGACGCATTAAATTTCCTTTGCGAGAGATAATACTCTATGAGATTAGATTCTCCATAAAAAATAAGTAAAAAATAGTCTCGAGCAAGCTATAACTGAGAATTAAATAAAAACATTACTAATTATATATTAAATTAAAATGGAATAAAAATTTGACTATTGAATTGTGTCTAATTTTTGTAATTATATGAAGAATACGAAAACTTTTTCGTGATTTGATCTTATATAACGACTGATTGATTAGAAAAACTTTAATAGTTTAAAATTGAAGGATTTATTAACTCAGAGATTAAGCAATGCAAGAAATACAGCTCATGATATTACTCTTTCACTTGAGAGCAATCATGGAAGACTGCCAAACTCGAGCGTTGTTCAGTGTTAGATCAAAGGCTTAAGCTAAGAAGTATCTCGCAACTGCAATGGCGTTTATAGAGCAGTTCTGGGAACCTAGAAGAGTAGGATTGAAGTCTTATATATCCAATAAAGCTTCAAAAGATGCAAAATACTAATAAACTTGCTTTATGGATGCTGAATGCAGGAGCTTCCAACTCATTTGAAGCAACTCAATCTTAGGAGGATATTACGAACCAGAGGAGATTAAAAGGCCAGAGATAAATATTCTTAGGTGGTAAGTGTGTGAGTTTAAATTCCCAGGTGCGAAATAGCGGGGTTAATTGTGCGAATTAGCGGGGTAAAATCTTTTTTAATTATTTTGGCATAGTCCTCCACTGACCCATTCTTTTATTGCTAGCTTAACTAAAGTTGCCTAAAGATAAAGGTAAAGCAAAGAAGAAGCATGGGAATCAAGATCAACTTAAATATGAGGTATTCATTATCTTCAGCCTGCTTAGTAAATGTGTTAGAGACATAAAATTTTAGTGATGGAGTCAGTATTGCAACAAGGGAAATCATAAATAGAAAGATGTATGGCTTGAGATATGTGCATCCAGAATAAAAAATTAGAATAGAAAATAGTCCGAGTGCTTGAGAGAGTTAAGAGATTAACTAGTAATTCTGCAATGTATTTTCAAAGTATTTTACCTAAAATCGCAAATTAAGCTCACAAATTCCAATTACAGATTCGCTAATATTCACAAGTCAGTTTAGAGAAAAATAAATTCACGATAACGTATTCGTATTAATCCTATATTATAACATTTGGATAAGTATAAAATACTTAGAATTTTTCATCCTTGCAATTTCTGTGTCGGAGAGCTCAGAACAGAAGTATAAGCGACACAAGATTTGAATAAAATGAGCATCATATCTCGCTACTGAAGAGTCCTGTAAAGATGATTAAAGAAAAAACTCATACTAAATCTGAGATTTCAACTGCCTCGAAGTTTAAACTCATCATTTACTATTTTAAACAATCACAGATATTAATTTAATTCTCAACTTTAATTTATTAAATGCAATAAATAATCTTAATCACTTAAAGTTTAGTTTCGAATATTATGAGTTTTTTTTTCTTGAAGTAACTTCTGATCCCTACCATGTGTTCTTAAAATTTTGTAAAAATCCCATCTGATAATAAGTGTAATTCTGCTTCCCACACATTAAAGAGATGTATTCGTTCGTATAACATGATCACCCAAGGAAAATTTTAGTAGTGAAATCCATGCACTTTAAATAACTGAAATTTGGATTCAAAACCCCATAATATGATAAGAAAGTGAAAATAAGTTGTGTATAATTAATTTCTTTATTAATACTTATAATCATGCGAGTCAAACGCGAAATTACTCAAAAATAACTACATGATCCATCCTA
>JAJKFJ010022896.1:0-32150 GCA_027382625.1 Tetmemena sp. SeJ-2015
AAATTAAATCGTATAGGAGAAGCCGCCCACGAACCAGCCTGTTTGCCCCTAACAAAAGGGATAATTAGAGACAGGATGACGTCAATTTCCACATCTCACTAATCAATTCAAAGAAAAAGGAGAAGGGCTCTATTAAAAGGAAAAAGCAAAATAACAGAATGAAGAGCACACCAATCCAGATATACAAGCGAATCGATTGCAAACAAGAGCTCAACTGCTCTGATTCGCAACTCGACAACTCCTCTGATGAGAGCCTAGTCACCTCAAAGAGTATACAATGAGTAAAAGCTTATATATTTATTCAAAGATTGAGACTCTGAGAAGCTAGCATCATAAAGTTAAGAATTTCATACAGCATTTAGACAGCGCAGATACCCATTCCAATTACTATATATAATACAGTAAATCATTTCATTCAACTAAACTTTAGACCTTAAAGAAGCTGAGAGCCCCAAAATTCAAAGCAAAGCAAGACCTCTACTCAATTCTTTTATAATGAATTTATTTTGTCAATAACTGAGATAGAGCACTAAGAGGACTCTGAAATCGCTAATTGCAATCCTACTGTTTAAAAGCAAAAATCTTCTAGCAACATTCAATCCACAAAATTTAAGCTAGAGTCGTATCTTTTATGCTTTTACATAATATTATAATTATAAGCAATTTATTCACTCTATTTATATATTGTTGGTTTTCTATTCAGGTTGATGCTTCTTAAATATTTTGATTATAAGGTTCACATAGAGAGCAGCACAGTGCTGAACAGGGAAATGATAACAACCTAGCAGATAAATATAAACATAGGGCAGGCCTAAGAATAGATAAACATTAATTTGAATTCAGCAGCAGTGAGTTCCTGCCACCACATTTCTCACCAATCCCCTAAAACTCCCTCCACTTGCTATTGTCCTGATATCCTCCTAGTCGACGATGAGCCCTTTAATATTTGAAAAATAATTATGGTTTAAATATTTTGGTGCTGCAGGGATTGCTGGCTGAGTTAAACATTTAGCTAAATTTATTTAAATTTAAAATTATTATAAAATTTAAATGGATATTGTTAGAGACTCACCCTTAATATGAATTAAAATCTTTGGAAAATAAATTTTCTATCACAAGGATTTCGAATTGTAAATTTAATTTTGCAATTTTGATTTTAAATAAATATTTAGCAGTCAGAGATAGCTTTGAATGGGGAGTAAGGCTACTAGAAAATCTAATAGGATCGACTCAAATTAAATTTATACTGGTATAATAAGTTATAAATTTGAAAGTTGTCCTGGTCACAAAGGAATAAAATTTATAATAAGTGATATGCAAATGCCTCTACTAAATGGCCTCTAAATGGCTAAAAAGATAAGAAAACTCAATATTCCTGATCAAAACATACACACGCACAACATTTTTAAGTTTTATTAAATAATGATCTTACGATGATACTACTATCTTATAATATATTTTATTTTAAATCAGGAGACGAAAGTATTTTAAGGAACTATTCAAAACCTCAATACTCAATATCTTAATCATATTTTATTTATTTTCGTGATAAGAAGTGAAGGTACATTTTAATTAGACAGTGATGAAGCCACTAAATATTTAAGAACTGAAGAGGCTTATTCAAGAATATAAGTCCTCTTGATGATAAATTTGTATAATTTATAAGGATGAATAAATTTAAATTCATCATTTTATAATCCTGTTTGTAAACAATTTTTTATTAGGTTTCACTACTATAAATAAAAATAAGAACTTTTTCTAAATCTTATTAACTCTTACAAAATACATACTTATATGAACTATGAATGAACATTTATTTTAAACATTATAAACATCATCTTAAAAAAAAAATATTTCTACTTCATTAAATATCGATTCTCATGAGTGAAGTTTTATCCCTTAAATCTTCTCTGTTAACTAAGAGGTAGATATTCTTGCACTCTCTTTTCACCTTGCTTTAATTTAAACTCTAGTGAGGGCTCTAATTGCTGCTACCCGTCGTCTTCTTTATAACCATCATGGATTAATAATTAACCTAGCAACTTGCAACCACTTAACACACCCTCTCCTTCATAATTTGAGCCTTTTACTTTCCCGCGTACTCCGCTCTTAGTGATATCTAGGAATTCAAGTTCCCTCCCACTTCGATCCTTGCCCAAAACGAACTAGTACCACTCCAAGTCAAAAAGAGGATGAGCAAGTAGGCAACTCTAGAGACCTCTCAAAGTATAGTGGATTGAACACACCCAGCAGGGTGCTTGATCTCCACTAACTCAATCTCTCTCTCTGTCAGCACTAACATCA
This sequence comes from Tetmemena sp. SeJ-2015, assembly GCA_027382625.1. Lineage (NCBI taxonomy): Eukaryota > Ciliophora > Spirotrichea > Sporadotrichida > Oxytrichidae > Tetmemena > Tetmemena sp. SeJ-2015. The sequence continues at coordinate 2,305 of JAJKFJ010022896.1, forward strand.
TTCGAGCATTAATTATTCTGAAATCCAGGATGTCCCTCTGCTTGCTGTATAACCGAACTTTATCAGGCTTAAGGTTATTTTCGTTAAACTCTTCAACTAGGTAAGGATTGCTGTTCTAGTCTTTTTTCTTCAAGTGAGGGAAATTAAAGGTGAGCATGTAGATCAAGTTTCTGCCAAACTACAGAGTATCTGATACTCCTCTGTCTTGAAGACATTCAATTTCATGTTATGGACTTGCATGTTTTTGTGGGCTGATAATTTGCTCTACGCTTGAGAGTAAAGGGTCTAGTAGGCTCTTCCATTCCATTTGTGTAAAGATATCGTGCTTAGGTAAGAATGCCCCAAGCAGAGTAGATTTTCATTTAAGACCAGACTCCCTGTGATATATTCATCCGTTTCAAATTTATCGAAGTGCTTTTAAGATTTGACATAGTAAATCTTCTCGTCGCAAATAATTCGATCTTAATGCTTGCAGATAGTGTTGCACTTCTATTTCTTGAAGGACTTAATGATCTTATATTTAAACTGTTGATCCTCATTGATAGCCTTGAACTTTAAAATATCTATCTAGTCTTCTGAGTTACTCTTGAAGGCATAGATGTTTGGAGCCACCTAGCAAACTATCTTATCGTAAAAGCTTAAGTCGGTTTCCATATCCATTTCATTTAACTTAGCATCGACATTCAAAGTTATTTCATACCTGTATTTTCTCATCGTGATGATATTCTCAACAGCTGCATCATATCGCTCTAACTGAGCTATAATCTATGTTAGCTATTCATCATAGTTTAGCGGCTGGTTGTTGTAACTTCCCTTTGAGTAGAAGTTGTTTTACTTAGAACTTCTCTGTCGGTGTTCCAAATTTTGAACTATGTTTCTCGCTGAAATATCTAACTGATTTACCATTTCTTTAATCTTGATAGTTGCTTTTTCTAACTTCTGGCTCAGGAATTAGTTGATCTTAAGAACTTTCTTCGCTTTTTGAATTTGGATTTCGGGAGTGGAGTTAGTAGATTCTGAACTCCTGTTATTTGAAGCTAAATTAGAATGCAAAAGCAAGTCTTGCAATGATTTAATTCCTGTAGGTGGCTTTTAAATGTCACTATCATTATTTGATTGAGCAAAGGCTGCTTGCTCATTTTACTTATTAAATACAATAGTCCCTTCTTCCATGTATGAAGAGCAGGTTGCCTCTGTATTATTATCTCTGCTTTTTTGTTCATTTAAGTATTCCTCCTCCTTGACTTAAGGATTAAAGGAACTACCATTGTTTGCAAAAGAGAATTAGCTTACTTAGTTTTTGCTATTTTAGAACTGTTTAATTACAGAATTGCTATTCAGCAGTTGATAGTCTTAAGTTTCTTGTGAATTAGAAGGGCTTTTGGCAAAAGTATGGGTCACTAGTTGCAGTTTTTTGTCTGCTCAACTTTTTGATTGATATTACCATTGATATTCTTAAATTGCTGTATGCGAGTGAGCACATTATCCTCGAATGTACTATTAAAAATTTGGTTTTACTTCTACTGCCATTAAGAGAGATTGTTACTGTTACTGTTACTATTCTGTTCAGCTTTTGTTGCTATGTTAGATCTGGGCTGCTGCAAATTTTGCGCTTTATTGGCTTGAGTTGCGCTCCACAAGTCCTCTGGATTGAGAGTTTGCTTTTAACTGCTGTTAACTTTAGGATCAGTTGCTTAAGGTTTGGGTTGCGTTTACTGATCTTGAAAAAGGCCCTCTTTAATTTTTTCTCTTTACTCTTTGAGGAGTCGCTTCCTCTGCTTCTTAGCTTCTAATTTCTTGTACTTAAGTTCAAATTAGTCTTTAATGAATAGCTCCTGAGTTCTCTAAACTGAAGGATTCAGATTGTTGCTGCTAGTTCCCTCCTTGATTCCTATTAACTGATTGCTGTTATAGCACTCCAAACTATCTCATGAAATAAATCCAAATAATTTAAAGTATAAAACTTATGCTTTTGTGGTTTGAACAACTGAGAGTGCACTTCTCTTAAATATTCAACATGTGTTAATCGATCTTTAATAAAATATTTAGCGATTAAAACCCTTTAACTTCTCATAAATAATAGTAAACTGTTCTAATAGAATTAAAATGTATAATAATTTATGTGTGATCTATTTTATGTGTAAGACTATAAAGGACATTGGAATATTTGCTTTAACTAATTATTGTACATAAGTGATTTTAGAATGTCAATAGTTGATTTAATTTAGCCACCCTATTAGTTTAAATGAGTTCTGATATTCTGAATGCAATATAGGTTTGGAAGTAGAGGTTTGGCAACTAGAGTGTTCTCTCCACTGCCAAATTGGAAGAAGAAGATTCTCCATTGAGAGAAAAGAGTTCATCACCTAAACGGTTTCAGTTTAATAGTTCTCTAAAGAAATAAGAGCAAACTCCTTTCTAATCGATTTAAAGGGTTTCAAGAAATGAATCAGACAGCTTAATCATCTCCGAAGATGATCAAAGATACAACTAAATTGACCACTTCTCAACAGATGTAGAGAGGTATCTTAATTAACCTGATCAAGAGGGGGGTAATAAGGCTAAATAGTAGAAGGGCAACTTAAAAATGCCTAAATAGAATGGGAGTGATATAAGGGAGCTCGAAGAGTAGTACTATTAAAGAGAGAATAGATCCCAAGAAAAATAAGACAATAAATATCAATAGAGCCAAGTACCTACTCTTCAAAGAATCAATTAAATCAAGCAGACTTTAACTTAGTTGCCTGACAAATTGCCAAGACTCAAAGTAGAGCCCTTCAAAGAAGACTATTAAATCCAAGGAAAGATCTCACCCTTATCAAGGTAAATTAAAAATGAGGGAGGCGCTATTATTCAAGGATGAGGCTCGCTGTATAAAGTTAAGTCTGAAGGGGTAACTCAATGGGTTAAGACTTCACATGGAAAGTACATTCTAAAGAAAAATAAGAAAGAGAAAGGGCGGACAGTACCTAGCAAGATTAGCGTTGAGGAAAGCAAAAGTGAAGCCTAAGAGTTGCAGATCGAATAAGATATTAGGATGAACTAAGAGCAATTAAACATCTTCTAATCCTAGATAGAGAGGGAATCAATGCTCCTTCACATCGATTTTAAGGAGGCAATTTCAAAAATTAAGTAATAGTTCGATGAGTTCCTAAATTAGTAATAGTTTCTAAAGAAAAGTTTTCTAAGGCAAGCAAACAAAGAAAAGATAAATGAAACCTTAATACTGAATTCAAAGTAGCAGGCAAACCTAAATCAGATAAATATGTAATTGTGTAAATTGAGGAACCTTGTCAATCCTCTGAAAGAATTTTAACTTCCTAAGTTAAAGTTAGATATAGATTTAGTAAATGGGGCTTTCTAAATAGACACTAATCTGTTTTGCTATGAGCGTTTGATGGCTCATATTGATGACAATATATTCGCTTTCAAGAGAGAGAAAATAGATCAAGTGGACATTGTTGAATTGAGTTTTGATAATGGGAAGTGCGTAGATAAATTAAAAGCCAGTGTTGAATGTGTGAACTTTGTTACTCATCATCAGGGGAGGGTGATCTGTGATCATAAAGTCTATTCTGCTAAGGATTATAGAATAATTCAGGAAAGGCTTTTTTTGGAGAGATATTCAAATTAGAGTTGCCTGGCTTTCGATTAAAATCACATCATAGTAGGCCATGACATGTATGGCAAACTCTCTCTTTGGAGATGGACTGGCATGCAGTATCAGTGCTTAAAGATAAACAACAGTCGATACAAAAGGAAAGAGTAATTTGTGCATTTGCTAAAGCACTTCAAAATGAGGGGCCAACAAACCATAGCCTACTCTTCCATAGACTAAAATATAACACTGGTTGAAGTGAATATAGGCGATTTCTATTCCTCTAAGATTTAAAATGTAATAGTAAAGGCCAGGAATATAAAAGACTACGCATTTATGAGTAAAGATAAGATTCTTGTGCTCTCTGAACTTGGATACTTCGTTTACATATTTGACGATTTTTCATGCTAACTCATTTCATAATCATGTCCGCAGCAGATAAATATAATTCTGTCACCTAAGTTCCATCCAGATTCCTGGGCTATTGTTATTCACAAGAAAGAATCAACTGGGCAGTATGAGATGATTGACGTGAATGACTAAGGATGTAGAGGGAGAGTAGAGGGTATGGATGGAGTAAAGATTATAGGAGTAATCGAGGGTGAGCAATAAGATGAGAATAGATTAGTGTTCGGAGTCAAAGCAAATAAATAAATTTGCATTTTTAAGATCTCCTGTGAAGAATGAAAATTTGCCAAAAATCATAGATGATCCTATATGTATTATATTCAATTAAATTGTATTTAATAATTTTTTTTTTTAAAAAATAAATAAATGATTCATGTGAATTAAATTTCATTCTTAATTGATTATAAACTATACAAATTTAAGCTCATCACCCTCTTATATATATCCAATAGCGTAAGAGCTCTGGCATTCTCCTCTGCATATTTTTCATGTATAGCAGAGGCAATTATTCTCTAATTTTAGCCAATTATGCAAGCCCCTTCTAAGCCTCTGATATTCATCTTGCACACTCTCCTCTGGACATCTACTGTTTCATAAACATCTCTATTGTTCACCAATACCACTGGAAGATCTCTCATGTCAAAATTACAAGGCACTATCATGCTTCCCCTGTAGTCTTGGTTTATCATAGTCATCTTAAACTACCTCAACTTCAAGTCAAAAGTTTGTATTCCATGTGTGCAGTATAAAATAATTGAATCTTAGTGAGTGAAGTGATAGTCTATCAAGTTAGTCACCTTTTGAGCTACTTCAACCATCCGAGATTTGCAAAAGCTGTTTTGATCCACGTACACTTACTAGATTTAATCTGAGTAGTAGACATAGAAGGAGTGATCGTCCAGGTAAGGATTCTTCCTCAGCAAGCGAGGCAGACCACTCAGGCTTTCGATTTTAAAATATCTTCCTCTTGTTATAGTGATACTTCACTCCATCCCAGCGCCAATGAGACATCATTACAAAACCGTTATGCGCCATAATTACTATGTTATCTGTAAGGCCTATGCCATCTATATTCTTCTCTTGCCACATTATTTCTCCAATGTACTGATGACTTATTAAGTGAGTAGGCTTTCTCATTGCAAATTACTCTATCTCCATGCTGAATCACAAATTTAATTTGGGTGTCTCTAATACTGAAGAGCTTGGTTATGTAATCATTCCTCACTATCTTTTCGATTCTTACTATATCCACTTGCGCAACACCTAATGGAACAAGACCATTTTCACTAGGCACCACATTCAAAGCATACATGTCGTTCTTCAAATTGAGCGAACATCTTATCATAGACTACTAAACTTCCCTCTATCTATTTCCTGTGAGCAACAAAGTTCTTGTCCATGAAGCAATCCTTATGATTAACTGTTACCCGATTTAGAAAAGTCACATGATCATAGAGTTCCCGGCACTAATCTTTCATCATATTTAAGCTCTCGAGCATTTTCAAAGAGTAGTTCAAATTTGCGTGGTAACTTTAATTTAGTCTCTAAGCAGTCTGCTCATCCTACTGGAGCTTAACTATTTGGGATTCAATGTCCTAAACACTTTTCTTAGAGAGATTCTCACATTCCAAAAGGAAGTTTTCCACTCTTGGAATCGCCTCACAGAGAAGCTTGTATATCTTCTTGCTTTCAGCTGAAGTATCGTAGCAGTCTGAATGATCTACAACTCAACATTTTATTTGTGGGCCGCTTAAGGATTAGTACTAGGACTCATTACTGCTAAAGAGTTTTCATTTTATTGTTGATAGCTAACTTACTCCTACTTAACTTGGCCAATTCCTTTTTCTTGTTTGACAAAGGAAAATGCTGAAGAGGTTTGCGAACTTGAATCAAAGCCTCCTAGTCCATTTCTTTCCTGCTTGTAGTTTGAATCGTGTCTGTTTCTCATCGGCTCACAAAAATTAGAGTCATTTGTATCATCTGCACTAGCCTTTTTAATCCCTAGATTTCCATACCTCTATCCTCCTTAGTTGATCTAATTATACGAGCAAGATCCTATTCCACCTCCACCGCCTATGAATTTATTTCTCTCATTCTCTTTAGCCAATTCTCCAAATAGCTTGCTTGAGTTGACTGGCTTTAAATCACTAGCCATGCTATTGAGTTAATTCTGGTGCTCCTTCATAGCAAGAATTTATCTGAGAGCCTGCTCATTTTAAACCATCTATTTGGTCTTCCTCTTTCTCATTAATTGGTTATGATCCCCACCACCTCCACTTCCACTGTTTGGATCTGAGGGGTTACTTGAAAACCCACCCCCACTGGGCTGGTTTGATAAATGAGTCAAAGATTCTTTATTTGCTATTGCTGAGTCTGGTTGATTCTTGCCTTGAAGATCGCGAGTAAAGTCTTCCCAAAGAGACATTGTTATAAATTCTGATCCTATTAAAAACTAGAAGATGACTGAAATAAACCCAAATGCTTTGAGAATAAACAAAAGAAGTTAGATAAGTTAAATTTTAAAGCAAATATTCGAATCACTGATTCTTTAAATTTATAAATAAATAAAGTTGTTAATGAGGTTTGCTCTAGAGGGTGTTAAACTTACTTGCTTGCTATCTTTATTTTCAACTCAAGCGCTATATATTTCTAGGAGTTAGGTCTTTCCATTGAACTCGTCTCTTGCTATAACCAAGCACTTATCGTTTTAGGTATTTTAATCATCTAAGCTTGGAGGACTTTCCACCTTGAAGGATACTTGCCCTATAATTTTCATTCCTTAATCGAAGTCATTCAAGCTTGGAGCGAATCCAGTTTTCGTCAAATCAAGTGAGAGTATCTTATTTTCAGACTAGAGCAGAACAATTGGGAAGGTCTCAAGGTTGAATTCCGCAGGTACGATAATCTTGTTCACACAGAGCGAATTGATGCTGATATAGGAGATCTACTCTTAGAGTTTATAATCTGTGAGCTCTATATGATTCTGATAGAGGGTAATTATGTGGTTTTCAGAGATCACTCTATAGTCTAGAACATTAATCTTTGAAAGTGAGAGTCTGTGGCTTTTGCAATTCTTCTAGTCTTCGATGTCTACTTCAATTAGAAACACTGACAGCTTATTGTAAACGCCGAAGATTTGGTTTGCCTGTTGAGGAGCAAAGGGATTATTTCTAATCATTGAAAGCTCTCTTTCCTTATTCTTCTTGAACAATATCAAAGTCTTGAGGCAGCTATAACTCTGCCCATCCCACTGCCACACTGATAATTTGCCATACGCATCATGAGAAAGTAATAAGATCGATGGGGAAATTGCAATACCCCCCACTATCTAATGCTAATGCTCGAACTAATGCAAGCAAGACCCTGTCTTTAAGCAGTAGGCATAGTTGTTGATTATTAGTCTATCTTAGTGCTAGAAAATATACTCAATCTCCACTCCTTAGTTTTAGAAAGGATCTTTTTCTCAACTGCATCTGAGCCAGGTTCTTAAATCAACTTTACCAGCTCCATTCTTTGATCTGCTTGATTTTGTATCACGAAGATCTAGTTCGATATCTACTCATAGATTTAATCGTACTCACCAAAGTCTTCAATGAGGACTTTCTAGTTGATCTAGAGGTCTATAGATATGGAGATCTTAGGAATCTTGAGCTTCTCTATTTAGTCTAAAGCACCTTGTAAGATCGTAAGCTGATCGGCTATTTGTTTAACATTGGCCATTTAAGCTTATTGATAGATAGCAATTTCTTAATCAACTTTACTTTTCAAATCCCCATCATTATTTTCACCCTCCTCTTGTTTGCTAACAGAAGTTTTCTCCATCTTAATCTTCTTAAGAATCTTAGATTCCAGTCCCTTTATAATGACCTTGGAAGCTGCTTCATTCTCTTGGAGGATCTATTTAATCTTTGGAACGATCTTGCTCTCTACTTGGCCTTGAAGAGTGTGAGATTGAATGAGCAACTATTTCAGGATCTTATAAACTTCAGTCTCTTCTTCATCTGGGATGTTGAAGTTTTGGATGTCTAATTGACTTTTTATTCTAGTTTAAGCTACAGACAAATTATGCAGAGATGAAGAGGAAGAAGAATATCTTGGCGCAGTGACTTGATTTTAAAAGAGACCAAGTTGATTATTGGTATTCTAATTTTGACTTTAGACAAATGGCTCTGGTTTTATTAAAGATGCTACTTGACTAATCTACTGTGGATATGGTGTGATCTTGATCTACTGCTTCTGGGCTTCTTAATTGAAACTTTATATACAGGCTTCTAAGGAAGCTGAGCACTTTATACTTTTGTCTTTGGCTGAGTGACCTCAGCCTTCTTTTTGTTGATTTATTTAGATACTGGAAACTCAGCTTTTTAGTCTTTGAGTTTACTTACTTGGCTTGACCTTTCTTAGCAGAGGTATTGGTTTTACTGACTGAGAGTATAGGAGGAGGATTTTAATTCTTATTCTTAATTGAGATGATTCGGGGTGCTCCTTATGCTGCTCATTACTTATAGTTGTTATTATTCAGGGACTTGAGTGTTCTCTCCTTTTACATTTGTGTTGTCGAAAAAGTGAGAGTTCTGTACAACTAGAGTTGTTCCACACTCATCATCAGCACCTCCATTCTCTTCATCCTCATCTTCCTCAAACTCATAATCCTCCTCATTTTAATCCATTTTAACTTTTAAACCACCAGAAATTGAATTCATAAACTGCTACTGGCTGGCTTCCTTAGAAGAATAATTTTCACTTTGCTCCTCTGGCATGGCATAGTACTTCTCAAGTTCATCATCCTCAAAAGCGAGATAGTGGTTTGCATTCTTCTTGTCTGTGTCTGCATTAAAGTCTTCGCTGCTTGCGGATGACTCTTCATCTTAGTCTAGTGCTTTGTTCTTGCTTGCAAAGTACATCAAGTCCTTCCTCAGAAGTAGGTTTGGATCATTACCGCCATCTTACATAGGTTAGAGCATCTTGGCTGCAATAGGAGAGGTAATACTTGGCCCAGTAGGTAAGGAAATGTTGACTTGAGAAGGCTTAATGATGTTGATGGGAGGCTTCTTAGTGATAGGAGGGGCTTCTATCTTAGGAGGGCCTTTCTTTCTTCCCTTCTTGCTTTAAGCTGAGGGCTAAGCTGGAATCACCTTATTAGGTTTAATAGTAGCAAGTGAGTTCTTGGAATTGAGGATGCTTATGATCTTTGGCTTAAGCTCTGGATTTGTATTCAAAAGCTACCCACTTTAGTCAATGATTGGTCCTCTTTCCTAGTTTGGATGATTCTCTTCATCTTCTCCCTATCTGAAATCACCCCAACCTATCTCATCTTTAATTCCTTTTCCAAGTTATTAGGCTTTAGTAGCTCTAAAGTTCTTCACCAGCTCCTTTTAATCCTCTGTTTCAAACACAACTTGCTTAAACTCTCGTTCATGCCCATTATAAAGTGCGGCATTTCCGAAGGCATTAGATTAGCTTTCGTCCTCCTTGCAATTCTTTATCCCGATCATCTACTTCAAGCCAACAGATTTGTCAATTTTGAAGCTGCTGCTATACTCTTTGGAGATGCTGTCGAAGGTTTTGATTGCAGTAAGTTTCTTAAGTTCTTTCTCTTGCTCTTTCTCATTTTATTTCTCCTTCCTCTTCCTCGCAAAGGTAGCTTTCTTAGTTGGAGTTGGGAGATGAGTGTTAATCTTGGATACACTCATCTTTTATTCAGTAGTGAGTAGATATGCGTTCTTCTTCATATTGTTATTGGCTTGGAGAGCAGGTTTATTTGCTAGCAAAGCTGACAGCTTGATAACTGGTGGGTTGTTTTGTTGCTACTGTTTAGTTTGAGGTTTGTGATCGTCTGTTTGTGATGAATCTTGATTAAATTGCTGTTCTTAGTGATTGGAGTGTTGATAATTATTTTCATCATCTTCATAATCTTGATTGAAATTCCTATCACTCTCATCTCTATCACTCTGCACTAAACTCTCCTCCTCCTCTTCTTCATAATCCTCTCCCTCATAATTACTCTATGCTTTAGATTTCTTGTTGCTCCTGTCTTGTTAAAGTGATCTTGGGTTGTTGATGAGAATCTGAACTTTGCATTTTCTTGGTTGTTATAATTTGAGGAATGGTTTATCCTTGACCTATATTTGCACCTACTCCAAACTTACACTTCAAAGAAATCATAGGTGGTGGTAGTTGCTGGTTCTAATTCTCCTGCTATTCATCCTCCATCTAGTTCATAAATCATCTTCCTTCTACTATTGCTTCATCTACTATGCTACTTCACTGTTATGTGCAAGTGAAGGGAACTCCTCAGCTTGTCTAGTTAGTTCAACCTCTCTTCTAGTTCTTCAGTTCCACAGGACTAGTAATCTTCCATCTTATCACTCATCAAACAAATATTGCTCAAATAAATTAAAATTAAATAACTTAGTTTTATAAATTAAAAATATAATTAAATTTTCAAATTTTGTAGATAGCAATAATTCATTTAGATTATTATTATTATAATAATTTATAATAATTAAATTTATAATAATTTTTGCTTATCATTTGTTTTAATTATATCATTTATTTAATCAGGAGAACTTCATTTTGAGGAGCTCCATCTTGTTCTTCTTTTCGTTGTGGGCCAGGATGTACTCCTCCATCCCACTGGTGCCGCCACTCTCGCTGTCGTTCTCGAACTGGACTATGCTAAGCAGTTTGATTCCTGGCTCCAAGCCTTCTATTAGGTGCTCTTTGTAGAGCTTCTCAGTTCTGAGTTCTATTATTTAAATGCCGTTGCAGAGTTCATGAGTCTAACTGGAGGTGACATTGCTCTCCTCCTCCCTGTGCTTGCTCTTACTTTGCTACTTATCCTCACTGCCGCTGCCGTAGTTGCTGTCCTCTTGCATTCCTAGATAGCCGCTTATCAAAAGCTTTCTATCCTCATCATAAGGCTCACTATTAGAGTCCATATCATGCAGCAGATCATCCTTTATTTACTTGCCAGCTTTCTTGTGCTTGCTTCCCTTATCCATGGAAGATCCCTCTTGCAAACTGCTGAGAGATCCTTGTTTCGGGATCATGAACTAGGCAGTCCTGATTTGGACATCACCTCCCTTGCCTCCCACCTTTTGCTTTAGTAGGATTGGGAATTCCTTGACTGTGAACACTCTAGGAATAAGCATCCTGTCAAGGGAGAGAGTGTTGCTGCTGAATTAGGCGACTACTTCGAGAGGCTTATGAATGTTCACTAGAGAGAAGGACGTAGTCGTCATAACAAGGATGTGCTCGATGTCCACGAAAGAGTAGTCCAAGATGGGAGTGATCTTGGATTTACGAAACAACACCAGTCTCTTAGAGTTGGACAACTGATTCACATCCAATTGAATCTTGCAAAGGGAGGAGTTCCCAAAGAGGTAGAAAACTGTTACCAGCTCCTCTAGCTTTGAAGGCAGAGAGTGGTCTTTGAGAGACAGCTAGGGCAGACTTGACGACTCTGACAAAGATAAGAGAGATTTGATGCTGTACTTAGAAGAAGTGCTCTGGGAGATAAATTTGTTCCTCTTGAAGTTCATAGACCCCTTCTGAGCATACTCAGTCTTACCAAAGTTAGGTCTCCCTTAAGTCATCTTCACGTATTTATTTTAATCTTCATCCCATTACAAAACCTGCATAGCTCCAAAGCCAAGAAACCCAAGTACAATTACATCCTCATCAAGAGGAGTACCGCCAGTCACATCAGTGGGCTCTATGCATTGAATGTGCTCGAAGGTGTCTATATCGTACACATCAGAGTCCATGATGATCTTGTTCTGCTCCTCATGAAAAACTACTGACTGGACGATTTGTGGAATATCGCAGACTGTGTACATGCAGAGTGTGCCAGATTCTTTCTCCTTTCTAAATCTCACCACCTCAGTTGCTGTGCTATTCTGGAAGACTGTGATTGAGGGAGATAACTGAATTAGCACCTTCGAATAGATCTGATTGGATTCTCGGAAGTGGTCTGGCAATTTAGAGAAAGTGATCTCCAGCCTATTCTTATGAAGATTTTCACTTATGTCATCCAGATTGAAGCCATTCAAGATCATGTAGAACTCATTCAGCTGTTTGACTTACTAGCGACTGCTATCCACTTTGCTAATATGACTGAGACAAAATCGTGAATCTCTTTCTTGGCACTAGCCAACTTAACTTTCAGTCCTATTTGATTGAGGGAGCCAAGCTAGCTATCTTCAAGTCCCATAATTAACTCTGGGTCGAAGGTTTCATCATCGCTTTCACCTTCCCCATCCCTGCCGTTATTTTAGTCTCTCTTGAGCTACCTATACTCTCTCTGCAACTAAGTCGCGGCTTGAATTTTCTTTTCCAGAAGGGCAAGTACAGTTTAACTGTTGGAGGCTATTGAACTGTTGAGTTTCTTAACCTGTTCAAAGAGAACTTCATTATATCTGGAGAGTCGTTTGTTATCCTTGATTAGGAGGACGAACTTATCCATGAGGTGCTTTGTAGGGTCATCAGCATAGAGTCTCTAATGGATTGAGAGTGGGGCATCCCCTGTGGCTTGGGATACTATAGGCTTGATCTTATCTGTCTTGGGATGCTTAAACCTGTTGTCCATCTTTGCTCCTATGATGTGCTGCTAGGTGGCCAGATGCCTTGCGAAACTAGTGACTGGAGCCACAGGAGCAGTGTTTATACTAGATATTGAATGGCCTGGGGTATCGATGATGTGCTTGGGTTTCATGTTCTTAGAGTTCTTAGCTGTCATGTTCAAGTTATGAGGGAACTTGTTGATCACCCCGCTTCCTGCTCCTAAAGTATCCAAGTGCTTGCTCATGCTGGAGAGTGCTGTGGACTGCTGTGTCTTGCAGAGGGGATTCAAATCTCTGGTGGTGATTGCTTGCTGCCCTATGGTGGAGATCAGCAGCTTCTTCTTCATCTTGTACTGAGACTAAGGCCCTCCATTCGCATTGCTGCTACCGTTGCTGTTGTTATTCTGCTTACTCGAAGGAGTAGTGTTCATAGTTGCAAATCAGTAATACAAAATATGAGAGAGCAATATTGTTTAAAAAAGTAATTAAAGTAAAATAATTTTAATTATAAATCAATAATAAGCAGAGAAGAGTTTTCCATTTAATCAAAGATTTGAAATATATAGAACAGATTTACTCTCGTAATAATTGGTCATAATTAAATAAAAAGAAAACTCTACTCTACTTAAATTTAGTGAATGCCAATCGAAATTAAAAGAAAAAATAAATTAGTATCCTTATAAATGCAGTGAGTGGTATCAATCTTTCATATAAATTAAAACTAAGCATTATTTCCAGCTCAAAAGCACTTTAATTCTTATTTGGTTCAGTCATAGATACCCATAGCGTTAGCGTTTGAATTTTCCTCTTCAGAGAGCTCCAAGTCTAGCAAGTCGATGTCTGCATTGAATTTCTTCGTGTTGTATTTAACTTGATCTCTGTGCCACATATCCATCGACTGCTCAGTGTGTTCATATAAATACATGTTAAGCTGCCCTTCATACCACTACAGCTTAAGTGCTCTATAGTAGTCACGCTCTCCATAGCTTCTCTTGAGAGAGCACACATCCACGTCGTCATAAGTTCCATCTCTCTTCTCCTTTCCTTTCGCATCGTTTTCTGCTCTTAGCCTATCTTCCTCCGGATCTATGATCTAGTCTAACTGAGGCCACACTGGCACCCAATTCTCCCTTGAAGAAAAGCGATGCCTGTACTGTATCTTCGGCTAGTGAGATTGATTATAGCCCTGCTTCTTTTACACCCAGCGATCTACTTTGTTATGACTCATCCCTATCTCGTAGTATTTGAGAAAGTTCCTGTCAAACTAGTTATCGTCATAGCATGGTTTAAGCTCCTCTAAGTCTATGTTAACGAAGAAGTTCCAGTTGCAAAGCACTTTAGAAGCCTTGATAGTACGCTTAAGGAAAGTATTTCTCTTCTAGCTCTAAAGATTCAGCATGATCTCATCTATCTTGTAGATTGAAGGACAAAGTTGCTCTTCAAACTGTGACTCCTTCAGAAATTCATTGTACTTGTCTCTGTAATACTCATAGGTTGCTTTTAGCATGAAATCGTAGAGAAGTCGTTTACGAATAAGTTTACGCTTGAGCATGAATGAATTCGCATGCTACTGCACTTTTGCATAGTTGAAGGAGGACTTTATCTAATAGCAGTTCATTTTCAGAGAGCGCCACATACGCTCCACATATAGTGAGTTGTTGAAAGGGAACTTCTCATGCACCATGCGGAAAGAGTGGTTAGTCCAGAAGTGATAGTAACCGTATTAAGTCAGCTTAGATCTGGCAGCAGGCAAATTACAGTACGCCATGTGAGAGTCAGAGAATATTATACCTCCTCTAGGGATGTGCTTCTTCATGCACTCGACCAAAGTCTCATGAGTCTTATCCTTGATGCAATATATGACTGCTAGCTTTGTAGAACGACAATACATACCAAAGACCCACCTAACCACAATTGTTCCTCCAGCTACTTTGAACTTCTTGTTTTGAGTTTTAGACTCATCTATCTCTATTGGGCCTGGGAGAACCAGAAAAGGCAAAATTTTATTATCCACATAGTGACTGGCTACTTTCCTAAAAACGTTGAAATACTCAGGTGAGGAATGGCCAATCACACTTGAGCTGGATGTCATAAGCTTGGCTGTGCTTATGGATTTTGCATTCATGATCCAGCACTTCTAGCGCTATATCGAATCGCCTCAAGTTCAAAGTGCAAAGTGGGGTCGAGTAGTTAACAGGGAGATGGCGAAAGCAAAAGGTGCATTTCCAAATGTGCTTGTAATTGGTCTCTTCTTCATAATACATAGACATCGCATAGTTGCACTGAGTGCAAATTCTTTTCTAGTGAAGCAGCCCATGACGTGCCATATTGTAAAGCACTTGAACTATGGGTTTGCACATTTATTGCTGCATTTTACTGATTTCTCTATTCTTTCAAAAATTGTAAACTCTCCTTCAAGTCTTTATTAAGTTAAGAGTGATAGTGGTTTTCTTGAGATTTAAAGTACGGGGCTATTTGAGTTTTTGAAAAGTTAATGAGGTTGAGATGGTTCAAATATTTAGCAAAAATTTCTAAAATATTAGTTATAATTTAAAAAATTTAAGGGTGAGTTATTGTAATATGAAAGGCTTTTTAAATTTAGAATTGGAGTGGCTCATATTGAAGGTATAGAAACTTTATCTACTTTGAACATTTTAAGAAGTTAAGAGCTTGAATTAAAAGTATATGATCACATGAGATTGAACTTGCCTCTGAAGCAGTTTGATATTCTATCTACCTTGAGTTTGCCAATACCATCGAGTTCCATGAACCTGCTATAATCAGGTGCCAATACCACATTCTGAATTGACTAGAAATGTTTAAAGAAATCAGAATGCTTACCCCATATTTTTGTATAAGTTTTGTGGCATCATTCTTATTGATGCCTCTGATAGAGGTTAGTGAATCCATTGCTAACTGTCCATGATTCAGATTGCGGGTATTCTCTTTTAAGAATCTCTGATCTCTGGTGTAGTAATTCTTGTACGCGTTCAAGTATTGAGCCACTTCAACCCAGCTATTCATATATATTATGATCAGTTTTAATTTATGCTTTATTTATTACCTAGAAGTGCATAGAAGGTTGGTGTTAAAGTTGAGGCATTCAAATGTTATGTAGGTTACTAAACCTTCCTCTTTAGGAATATCAGTCTGGTCCAAGTCCGTCAATAGTATCAGGACTATTTACTACTCTTTTCCTAGTTTCGTGTAATGACTCCTCAGCTCACTCAGTCTCATCTTTAAATATAGGGGATACTCCATGTGGTATTTCAGACTATAAAGGAATGCATTAAAGTATAGAGAATTTTATTTACCTTAGGAAGATAAAAGATAGGGTCTCTTAGTTCATGAGGAAATCTTCTTTTATAGATAGAGTGAATTGATATTTGAAGCCCACTAATTTAACAGCAGGATTGTTTTCTTGTCTCTTATTCACCCAAACTAAGGCTTAGGTCTCAACTTTCTTGTCATATATATTCTTCTTTACAGCTCCACTATCCTTTTCTGTAAACTTTTCTCCTTTATAACTAGAAGAGCTCTTATTATAATTACTTCTCTGAGCTGATGATACCATATTTTGGCCTCCTTACCTTGATTTGAACTCTCCTTCGACTGATAGGAATAGTAAGGATCGTTTTTAATTTCATCCTGATCAACCTCGCCAGTCGGTTCTGCCTTCTTATCCCGATCTTCATAAAGCTAAGGATGGAATTCCTTGTTGCTTTAATTCACCCAATTATCAAACGACTTCTGCTCATCTTTACTTTGCTCTCCACCTCCATTGTTATTATTATAGTGAGTGCTCGTCTTTTGAAATTTTTAAAAGAAGTAGTTGTCTTTGCTCTTTCCACCACCTCTTCTGTTGCTAAAATCTGATTTGGATCTGTCTACAAAATTCTGCCCTGGCCGTCTATTGTACTGATTTGTAGCTCCACCGTGCTGGAATTTCTTCTCTGAAAGGTCTTTAGGAAAAGACTTATTCGAGAATCTACTACCACTGTTGCCGTAGCCGAAGCCTCCTCGCTTATTAGAGTAATGATCGTTGCTACCTCCACCACCACCAGCTCTTTCACTATTGGATCCTCCTTCGTAATTGGAGCCCCTATCAAATCTCTTAGCTGCATATACCAAACCTGCAAGTCCTCCGAGCTAACGCATAGGTGGGGGAGGCTTGAAATCTGGATGTGTGGGATCTGTGACTGCAGCACTAGGCTTTGCATTTATCACCTTTTGATTTCTAGAGTGACTAATAGGAGCTATAAAGTTGAAGTTGGGGCACATCTAAACACCTCCTCAGTAAATAAAAAAATATAATTCATAATCAAAATCAATGAAAGAGTTAATTCAAACTTAATTTAATTAGACATAAATATTTGGCTGGTGCTGGTGTGCAGCAAATTTTCACTCTACTAGAAATTCTATTAGCCTCAGGCGTTTCTCCTCATCAAAAACTAAGCACTATGTGGCCTACCCTTCGTGATCCCAGTTCAATATCTTTATTCCACAAATTGGAATACGATTACACTCCAACCTCACTTTTCCCTTCAGTCCTTAGTTTAGCATGTCTTAAATAATTAACTCGCAAAGTGCTGACTCGTTATTGGCTATAAAGATTGGCATATACGAGATATCAAACTGTGTGGGAACTATCACTGCAATTGTTGGAGCGAACTTCACTGATCCCAAAATCTTTTAGAGAAGATAATCTACAATTGCGATTTCACCCTCTGATATGCATGCAACAAGCCTCTCGTTGATAAATTGATAGTCCTGTAGTCCCATGCAGGTATAAATTTTCTAATGCTTGGACTGTGTAGGCCTTTCTACCTCAAGCGCTACTCTGTAGAGGGCCTTCCCATAGCAACCAAAAAATGTGTGTTCATCAGCGATATACTTGCATTTCCTAAATTGATAGAAGTAGAGATGCTTCTGACCACCACCATGATGGAAGATTGAGCCTTTCGTATAGGGCTCATAAGTGTTATTCACCCATTTGTAAATTATGATTTTAGCATACACGTTCATCGAAATTAACAAAAATTCGTCAGTTAAAGCCATCCCATCCACTGAGCCTGTTTCAAAACTGAAAATCACTTTATTCCTCTTCATGTCCAAGCAAATCTTCTCGGTTACAATTCGATCTCCATGTATCACAAAAAACTCTGGAAGGTCGAGAGTATGGAAAATTTTCAAATGAAAGATGCCTTTCTCATATTGAACCTAAACTATATCTACATAATCCTGGTTTAATCTCTTGAGGGCAACTGTATGCTCATTTATGTATTTTACCATTTTTTCATACTTAAAGACTTCAGATTTGTACATCTCCAATTATTTAACTTAAATGTCAAGTTAGGATTCGAACCTAGGCTTGAATACCTTTCCTTCTAAGATTTCATTCATCTACTTATGATAGAATTGAAGTTAGCTCTCCATTAAGTCAATAGCCTTTGCTTAGTGAGTTACAAAGCTTCTTATGTCTTCATTTACAAGCTAAGCCCCATTTGCTTATCCATATTACTAGCTTCCATAGATACTCTCAGTTTTCTATTTGAGCTTATGATTCTTTTAATCGAGAGCTCTAACCATTTTCTAAACTGATTCGAGAATATCCTTAGTCATCGTTTCAACCTTTTATTAGGCTCTCACTGCTTTAACTCTCAAGGAATCGGCGGTTTTAAGGATAGTATTTACCTTATTTACTAAGAATGCTGAATTTTCATCAGTCAGGGAACCCATCTAAATCCCCAACTAAAGTCCACCACCCGCAGCTTGTAAAACTGAAATATCTGACTTAACACTTGAGCTAAGATTAATTAATTTGGCACCTGTTTATTGGCCTGTGGTAGAATAATTGACAACACTAGCTGAAGCCGCAGAGAAAACTCCTAAGTCAACTGGCTGATTGAACTCATCTTCTTCTTTCATCTTTCTTTTTTCCCCTTCCACCACGACCCCTGCCTCTAGAATTCTCATCACTCACTCTATTTTGATCATCTTCATTTCCTCTTCGCTTCATCTTTTTGCCTCTACCTCTCAAACTAGGCTCAATAATTGGATTACCATCTGCATCCAGTCTACGACCCTTAAAAAGAACTTCATGTTCAGTGCATGGTCTTTTCCAATAAGTCTTCCAATTCATTTCTGCAACTACATCTAGAGGATTTTAATCTGTGTTCTTTTATCCTTCCGTCTCATTAGCATATCTTACAAATTATTACTGATTGCTCTCTTCTTGCTTTACTTAGTTGAAACTTTACTGAATTGGTCGTTTGACTTCATTAGTAGTATCATGCTCAATTTTCGAAGGAAATTATTGACCAGTATACCTATTAGCTGCCAAGTTCTATACTGGAGGAGTAATTGAAAATTAGTTAGAGGGGGTGCTTGATTGAGGTATCTTATAATTCTTAGGAGGTGAACTGTCTTATTTTGAGGTTCATCAAAGTGCTACTCTCTTTAAGGCTAAAATTCATTTTAAGATGCATATTCTTCTTCATCCATAAAGAAACCACTTGTGCTTATATGAGGGCCGCCATTTATATCCAGCACATCCTTGCAAGGAAGTTGATTGATGTGCCTTATATTTAAACTACTTTCCTGCTCTCCTTCATTCGAGAAAGTATTTGCAACTTTCATTCTCTCGTCCTAAGAAGTACTAGTTACTGCTTATTTTTAATTCCCTCTCTCATTATCTTCAGAATCATCTTCCCCTTCGTCAAATAGATTTCTGCTATTCTCTTTTGCCTTTACATAACTACTATTGCTATGCTGCTATTTTAAAACTGATTATTGCAGGAGCTTTCTCTGTTCAAATAGCTATTTCTCACTCTCTGATAACTTACTATTTTTTATCTTTCCCTCATTTGAATATAAACCTTAATTCTTGAGCACTACCAAAATTATAGATTATTTTACAAATAATAGGAGTTTTCAAAAACACTTAACTCTATTAATTTTTAGTTGTTCTAAATTTTAGAAATATCCATTCATTTTTAGTTGGTCAAATTTATTGGAAATTTACTATGAATTTGGTCAATTTTAGTGGAGGTGATTCGCTCAAAATAAATTTTTAACTATATAAAGAAGCCAAAAAAACTTTGCAAATAATAATCATACTTTTCTATTACAATCATTAATTTTGGACTTATGATAACTCTAGGTAAAAGACCCTTTAACATTTAAGAGTTCTAAGCATTCTGGGATTAGAATTAATTAAATAACGAAATCCATAATTGCTTATAAATGCAGAAATATAGTGTGTGTGCCATATTTTTTAATTTTGAAATTGCGATCAAATGTCCAGAAGCGATAACTACTATTTTAATTTAACTTTCCAAATTTGCATTTATGTATTTTCAAAAATTCAGCGAAGACTCTCAATATGGGAAAATATTTGTCAAGCATTAAAACAAAGACACTAAATTCACCTTTTCATTTTTGTTTTAAGCAAGGTGTGATTAAGTCTTTTCCAAAAGTGTTCCATCCAAAGTGCTCGATTGCGCTGTCGGTGCATGGAGACCTAGAACACCAAAACTATGTGCTGATGCAAAAGAATCTAAAAATTATGCATACTGCAAATGATCTGTTCGTATAACTAATTACTTGCTCCCACGACTTCATATTTAGATTATGATAGATGCAAAATAATCTTCTTTAATCATGATAGCTTACACGTCATTCGACAATAGACTCCTCATTTTGTCAAAGAAAAGACATTGCTGGAAACAGGTCAGACTCCCTATTCAAGGAAGGCCACATGTCATTAGACTCAACAAAAATCTAATGGGTCTGTGGTATGCAAACATGGATTAACTTCAATTGCTCAATCTCTCTACACTTCAAATATTTAAATTTAATTTTAGATGTAGGATTCAAATAGAGCAGTCTCTTTTCCTTCCAAGGTCTGAAAACTGGATGCAAGTTTCAAAGGTCTGCACTCAGAAAGAAGACGTAATTGAACTATGCTTCAGAAGCCATTTAATGAATAATTTATGTTTACTTTCAAGCGCTACCCATATAGTGTTCTATGATCTTGACACAATTTATTCTTTTATCATAGTCAGATTAGGATTGATTTTTAAATAATCATGAACAACTCTCCCTCCTTATAGCTTTTAAGAAAAAGAGAAAATAAGCATAGAGAGGGAGGACTAGTTCACGCACTCTCACTCTATCAGTCATTCTTAAATCATGGCTATAATGAATGAGCCTTTTGAGTACGATACCCTAAACGTGCTTTTGATTGATAGATTCTCAAAGCAGCGTAAATTCCTGTAGGCTCATATTCACGATCAAATAAAGATTGCTATGTTTAAAAATATTATAAGAATGAAACAAATAAGATATTTATTTAAAGATGCTGAATATGAAGCTAAGCAGCCCCAAGGAAATGCCAATCATATTGAAACTTTCTAATCATAACCTCAGCATACTCACAGACATCACAAATGGCACATTCAGTACGGATATGTTTACGCACATCAATGCCATCAATCAAATCGTAAGCAAAAATAAGAATTGTGGAATCTATATCAACGAGGAGTTCGGCAAATTTAAATTTAGAAGGATACTTAATTTATGAGAACAATTTTCAATCTTCATCTTGAGGAAAATGGAAGACGGAAGAGGTAATGTATGGCGAATCAGGATTCCTAGAAAGGTAGTAAGAAATATATAAGCTGGGATGCTGAGAAGTGGTAGTAACAATAGCAACAATAACAACGATTAGCCCATGGATCTCAGCTGAACACTTTTCTATAAAATATGTGTGTTTAAACAGTATCAATAAATTTTTAAAGATTCACTCCTCCTATTTTTTGTATTAAAGGTTAACTTTCAAATAAAAATTTTATAAATAAAGATTGAGTAGTTGAGTAAATTTTAATCTTCGATCATCTGAACTTGAATATTTTATCTAAGCTGGTTTATAGATCTTCTAAGCTTAAGCAGCTTCCCTTTTAATCTTAGATAACTGGTATTATCTCCTATACGAAAGTAGTTTATAATTCTTCTAATCTATTTTATGTAATCATTAAATTTCCTTCCTTCTCTTAAGCTTTTCTGGAGTACTCAAGAGCGTTGTCAATTAGTTATTGCTATTCTTTGATTGAGAATCTTATTTCTTGAGTTAGGAACAAGTGAAGGGCTATAGATATTAAGCCGTAGCAATCGAAGAATAAAGGATTCGCCCAATTACTAAGTTTATCTGGCGTATAAAGCTTTCTAATTTATTCAGCTGGCAAATCCTGACTAATTCTTTATTCAATCAACTAACTTCGACTGAAATTAGAAAGTTTCACTTTACTTCGGTATCTTGAATTTATATTCGCTGCTCAACATAATTTGCTTCTTAATTTGACTTTAAACTAATTAGGATTGAGTCAAGAGACAAGTTCAAATAGTAAAAGCCAAGCGATCTGAGTTGCTTAAGACCGGAAAATATTCCACTTAGTACCTGTATATCTTTCTATCTATTTCTCCTGCTTGAGTTAAGATATTCCCTAAGTGTCATTTGCATAAGCTCATAATGAAGTTCTAGCACACACCCGCCAGAGCAAGACACATTTTCCAAGTGTACGATATTATTTAAATTTTGTACTTTAGCTTGATGAGTAATCAAAAATTCGTTTTATAATCGTATCTGCATAGTTGGATCTTCGAGGAACATCTTATCTCTATAAAATCTAATGAATATGCTTTACTTCAAATATCCATAGTTGATATTCTCCGGTATGGTAAAAGCTGAATTATCCTCAGTTGCCTTCGATTTAAGTTAATCGAAAATAGGAATTCTACTCAAGTGCATTTAAAAGAAGCTCTCTTAATTTTCTCTCTATATTTACTGTAATCTTAATTAAATTTTTCTATCTAAAGAATCTGAAAATTATTCCTCACTCATGGGTTGTGGGTTTATGACGACAACTGATGCGCTATAATCCTTGGAAGTAAGAGTACTTTGAAGCCTTGGGTTTAGATTACTGCTTTTCCTCTCCGAGCTGTCTCTTATTTAAATTGGATTTTCATCCTAAGTAAACCTTGGTTCCTCAAAGCTTTCACTGAGTCATGCCTAACCTGATTAATTTTAATCGTTACTATTGCTTGCAAATTTAAAAAGATCATTTTTAATTTACTCTTCATTTACATTTTTTTATTCTTTTTCTTTTAGTTGGTCTTTCCTACTTAAACTATTAGGAACTTCATTTTGTATTTCAAGTGAGTTTGACTTTTATTTCCGACTTTATTTCCTTTGCTTATTTTTTGAAGGGTTTTTTAGATTTGCAGTCCTATCTTCTATTTAATCAAATTCTGACTAAACCTTAATTTATCCTTTGGCTAACAACTCTGCCCTACACTCTTCAATATATCTGTTTAACTTTTCATCACCTACATTTGTCTTAAAGTGGCTTCGATTTTCTTGACTTAAGCCTGCAGTCTTTGGATTTTCATTCTCCCTGTGAGATTGACTAAAGATCACAACTCTCGTATTAGAATTCTATAAAGGCGCGGCATCCTCTAATGCTTCACTCTTAATTTGCAAACCTCCATTCTATTTAAAGTCCTACTCTGAAATCATGTAAGAAGTAGTTTCTGCAGTTGACTAAGTGTTGATCTTATGTACTAGACTGAGGTGTCACTTCATCGATGTCCTACACACTGAAATTGTACAGATTTTACAATGCACCTTAACTTTGGATTTTGACTTCCATCCCCGCTTTTTATCTCGCTTCTTCTGTGAACTTGAAACTTATAGATCTTCTTTGGGATCTTCGATTTCTTCATCAGTACTTGTCCCTGAATCTTCTAAGGACGGTTTTTCATCTTTACTACTTGGACCAGAATTTACTTGCCCTAAAAGCGCATTGGGTTTAGTTAGCTGCTCTTTTGTTTCTTCAACTACCTCCTCTATTTTGATCCTCTAAGCTATCAAATTCTTAGACTATGACTACTTAGCTTTTGAGGCTTTGCTCTTAGAGCTTTTTACAGCAGATTACGAAAGACTCTTTTTGGGCTTGGAGATAGATCCATGTTTCCTCTTCGAGCTTTTTAGAGAAGGATTAGAAGCATGATTTTCTACCAAATAGTCAGTTGCAGCTTACTCAGGTGGAACACTCATGACATCTTTGAAGGGCTCATAATTCTATTGCTAAATAGTTCCATCGAATTATTAAATGGGGAAGCTAAAAGGTAGCCCCATCATATTTTATGTTGCAGATGCGAAGGAATCTCCAAGTCCTAGCATGGGAAAGTTGCCCCCATTCATAAATTACGGCACCTAAAAGTTGAAAAGTGAAGCAGCAGTCAGCTAGAACTAGTTTAGAAAATCCTGCTATTATAACTGCAATTGCTGATTCTCAGCTTATATCTAACCTAGTGGAATCTAATTTTAAGCTTAGGTTACTTGTTCTATCTGCATCTAGTCTTTGGATTATTTTACATCTAGCTGCGTTTCTTAACTTAGCTATTTCTGGTTTGAGGTATCCTTTCTGATTGGAGAAAATTATTTATTGAGTTTCTTTTGTTAGGGTTTGGATGCATTATTTAGCTTAAATCTCTTATTTGACTGGCTTTATTTGATTTGATAGTCAGTCTAGCTATCAGAGGAGGATGAGTCTATTTCGGAGCTTGAACTTGATGAAGATGAGGAATGAGAAGTGTATTTTCTGGCTGCCTGCTGCTTCTTTTTTGCTTAGGCTGAATTTGCGATTAGGTTTCTCTAACTCATAGCTAAATTATTATAAATTCTAATGATAACGCAAATATAAAATGGATAGCATAAGGTATTTTACTCAAATAAATTGAGTATTCAGATTAAAACAAACTAAAATCCTTAATACCATCCTCAATTATAATAGATAATTTTTTAAAAAAATAAAATATTAAAACAGATCTTTACTTAATAGATTTTGTATTCATAAAATCTGTAAAAAATTATCTATTGATAAATTAAATTTGGCAATGCAAAAATTATAAAATGAACTTTTTTAAAATAAAAATGTATTTCAAATATGCAAGCTTTAAAATTTATTGTTGTATTTTTTTTTAATCTATTAATAAATTAAAATTTTACTTTTCATATCATATGTTTTAATTGTAAAATATTAGAGGATTATAAGAGATTTTCATATATCCATTGATAAATGAATTCAAAAATTAAAATATTGAATTAGTAATTTTTATTAAAAAATAATGCTTGAATATATTTCAACTTCAAAGCATGAGTTAAATTTAGATTTAATTTATTAAACCAATTAATTATTTATAATAAAAATATCAAAACTCAATTTCGAAAATAGAAGCAATCAAATTATGTTGAGAATCCACACTGATTATCATATCATCACCTTTCATTTGGCCAACAACTCCAATTATGCTTTATTAATTCAGCATGAGATTTGTTAAACTCTCTTCTCCCTAATAGCTCTCCTTCTAGATGTCTACGATTTTAATCTTTCCATCTTGTATTTAAAGAAGGCATGGATTTGAGTTTATACAGAAACTGGCAGGGGAGAAAATACATGGATCCTCCTCTGTGCATTCTATCTTCTGTAGGATTTAACAGGTTATATAGTTTATGATTCTGACTAGATTCTTTTACAGACTTATTGCGACCAGTATCTCAGGAGAGCTAACTTAAAAATCTGAATTATTTGGACCGAGTTAATGTCTTTCACTAGAAAGCAAGTCGCTAAAATTGAGATTAGTTTTCTCAAGTGAACCATGAGAGTTTAATGACAAGATTTCAGCACTTTTAAGGGAATCAGATGGCAATTTTTAGCTTAAAATCGAGTATACCTTCGTAAAGTATTCGCTTCTGGTCCTAGTGTTACTTCTCTTAAGAATTCCTTAGCTGATTGGTATATATTGCTTGTTTTGCCACTTCATTATCTTAGTCCTAGTGTATTCACTTTCTTGCATAATCAGACATCCATCTGAGAGTTTTCCCAAGAACTAGCAATCTATTTCCTAAACACTTTCAAAATTAGAGAGGCAAAGAACTTGCCCATCCAAGATTAATCTGTCCTCATCTAAAATACAATGCCTTTGGGGAATATTATCAAATGTTGCTAAGGTTTAAGTAGTAAAAGCTTTCTATCCTAAGTGAGAGGATTCCAATTTTACAAGATCATAGAATTTCTCTCCATGCCTCTTTAAAAGTAGCAAGTTATCTTCTAATTATCTAATGAGGTTTTCGTATTTGAACTGAGTCTATAAAGACAACTATTTCTTGAGCTTTATTTAGCAAACTGTTGCTTGATTTTTACGTTACTGGAGAGTTTTATCAATTTAACTTAATGGCGCTATGATGGTATCTAGCTCTCCTTAAAACTTCTCAATCAAAGAGAGACTTCTCTGGAGTTTCTAAGCTGATTCTTAAATTTGATGTTAATCGATCTTAGTGTCTTATTTTAAGGAGCTCTCTTGGATTACTTTAAAATTTTCTGTACACTTTTCTATAATGATGTTGCATTTCTGAACGAAGGAGTTGATTTAATTGCTCACCTCAAGATTTGTGTTGGTGAGAATATTTATCCTCTGTTGAAATTTTAAAATCTAAGTTTGAGACTTATTGAGATCTAGTACTGAGGGTGAGCAAAATAATTTTTAATCTTAAGAAATTTCTTCTTGTCCTTTGCATTCTCGGGAAAGCTTTCCTCTCTTTTAGGTTTTGGAATGAGTTGAAGTTGTATTTAGGCTCTTTAAATCAAAATCTTTTTCTGTTTTAAGCATATTAGAAATTGAATTTTCTGATTCTTATTCTAAATTTTCAAATTTCATTTTTCGCCTCAATTTTTAATTTACTTATCTCAAGTATTAACAGTTATAAGCTAAGTTTGAATATTTGAATTTATTAGGATATAGATATAAGAAGCTAAAGCTCTAAACGCTTTAGTATTTGAAAAAAGTTTAGTTTATTTATATAGTTAATTCATAATTATCCTTAAAATATGTTTTGCTGACTAGTTGAGATTTAATTTATTGTATTTTTAAAAAATTAATCTCAGTTCAGCAATATCTCTTATGACAAAAAATTAATTGGCTGGCGACTATTTCAAAACTCTAAACTAAAGCTGATGAGGTTAATCCTATTAGATTTAGCTCTTGTAGTCATAATCATTTAACTATGATCCTCCTGCTATATCTGACCTATGACAGTTTATTTAAACACCTCCAACTTTTAGTCACCTTTAGTGTAATAACCTTCATTTTTGGTATCAAGCACCTCTGAACTTTAATTCCCCATCTCTAGTTTTAAAATGCAAGCAAATGTTGTCGCACAAAATTCCTTTGGCAATATCAAAATCTATCTTAGTGGATCGTGCCCAGTACTCTACTTTAGCAGTTGCCCTGTCTCAAAATTAGCTATTTAGCACAAGTTGCTAGAACATAAGCCTACCACAATCTGAGAACCAAGTACTACAAAGTCATATGTTCCTCTAATCAATGTCAACTTTTAGCAATTTCGAATGTTGTTTGCTGTGAAGCTTATCCTATTTAATATCTATATATTAGAAAGTCCAAGGATAACATTTTATCCTTACTAGTTTTTGTTGACTGTTACTATTTTTATATAAAACGTATACTTATTAGCTTTCATATCGGATCTAACTATATTATAGTTTGATGGGAATATATATTCACCTCTGTCATCATCCCACTCAAGGACTGCAAGTTTTAAATACTCAGGCATGGCTGCAATCAGCACTTTATCTTTTAGCTTCTAGATTATCTTGATTTCTCTACTCAAGTTTTAAATGACTGATGAGTTCTCAAGGTCGATGATGTTATGGTCTATAACCAATCTTGATTGATCTTTGAGAATCCATTTCTCAGGTAGTTAGTCAATTGTCATCATAATTGAAGTTTGTATCACTCTGGTCTCTTTAGCTTTGCTATAATTCAATCTTATTAAGTCAAAGAGAGACTCATCTTTTCGCTTCATCAAAAGAAAAGTATGATCAATTTGATCTATCATCTTCTCGTAGGTGTGCTGCACTTTCATTTCAAACTCTTTCTCTTCACTGATATGCACTTGAATGGTCGACTCAGGTTGAGCATCTTCATGCTTGATAAGAGAACTCAACCCATTCAAATGGGATGTGATCTAAGTTGCTTAATTGTCAAGCTGTTCTAACAGGAACATTTATTTTTAAACAGTTAATCAGCAGCTTCTTAGTTCGAAGACGATTTTAGTAGATCTTCTATCTTTGAAATCAATAGCTTATATTTATCCATGAACTTTGAAATATTTGAAAATTGTTCTTCGAACACAGAGTTCAGATTTTCAATTTTCCCCTTATACTTTGCTAGTTTAGTTTGATGCACTGTATTTATTTAGCTTTCATTATTGGAAGGCATAATTTATTATTCTATCTTTGCTCATTTGAATCTTCCTATTATTCTTTAATTTTCTTGTACATTATCTATCTTTTTAATTTGTCTTTTCTGTTATTAAATTTATAATATTATAAGTTTATATTAAATTTTAGAATTAAGCTTTGATTAAGCATTTTAATCTTAAATTAAATTTTTAAAATTGTCTCTTATTTTAAGGTTCAATTGATTTATGAAATTTATTTTCTTTATAATTTTCTAATTTTTTATTAGATTTAATTAGAAAAAAACTAAAAAATGTATTAAATATCAATATAAGAAAAAAGAACCAAAGATTGAATGATATATGACTTGAAGAAAAAAATCCTTTTAAAAATATTAAATTCAAGCCATCAATATCTTAACGGTTCTTAGTAGAGTATAGTTTTTCTCTAAAATAAACTCTACTTTTATTCCATTTTATTAAAAAAAGTAGTTTTTTGAATTATTATAATTTAAAAATATTTATCAATTTAATCACAGAAAATCGTATAAAAAACTTATTGTTTTAGTATAAATATATAGTTACATTTAAAAATTGAGAATAATAAATAAAAAAAAAGTTAGGCAAATTATGTTTATTTAAAATGATTTATATAATTAATTTAACTAAAAGAATTGGACCCCTTGCCTTAATTTAAAAAATTTTATTTTAGAAATTTAAAAACAAAATATGATAAAAAGTGAAAAAATTGTGTTTTTTAAAAAATTTTCTTTTTTAAAATATTTAATTTTATTCAAAAAATTCTAAAAAAATAATGATCCATCATCTCATTTTCATTTTACTCTAATATGGATGTAGTCACCCTTACATATTAATACCCATTCTAAACTCAACTCCATGAAAAAATGTTGAAGTGCAGCGCCTTACTCTGCATTTGAAAGTTGCTTTGCGATGAAATTGGATTTGCAGCTGTTCCTCATGATTGATCCTCAAATTTTTCGCCCCTAAGCGCACTTAGTTTGGGGTAGCGCGCGAAGATTTCCATAATGTTTCCCTTTTCTCAAGATCTCTCCGTAGCTGTGCAAACATCTATCGTTTAAAAGGCATAAATACAAAATGGAATCGGTGAAGGGTTTAAAACTTCAAAAAATTTTTTTATTTAAAATCTATAAAATTTTTTCACTACGCTAGGGTGTAGAGGGAAGCGTGAAGTTTGTTGTCTGACGAAGCTGTGTCCAACACACCTTATGAAAGAAAGTTGGTTTAAAAAAAACGAAACAAAGAAGTTTACGAGGAAAGTAAATTATAATAAATGCGTTTTTGCAGGACAGCGAAGACTCAGGCTTAGAACTTATTCCCTTTACCTCCTCTATCAATGAGAGCAGTATGTTCTTTTTGAACCCAGAGAGAAAATCACAACGGGGGATCGTTTACCGTTGAAACCTCAAACCCCCAAAAACAAAAAGCGAAAAGATAGCGGGGAAATCTCCTGTTTTAAAGTTCATACTCGCCCGAGTTCAAGGGATTGAGTTTTTTGGAACTTAGTTAAGGGCACTATAAACTGCTGCTCTATCATTGATCATTTAAAACTATCGATCAAAGGGTTTAATAGGGTAGTTGTTTAAAAAGAGTGGAAGAAGAGAAGAAAAAATTTTGTGCGAGATAATGAGGAATATTTAGGAAAAATATTTAACTTAACTTAATGACTTAAGTCACTTTGTTATCTGGGGGGAAGGGGGTTTTTAAGATTTCCTTTTCTCTTCTTGGGGCCGATGGGCCTGCTTCCCCTCTTCGAACTGCTCCCGATCTATGTCATCTCTCGTCCCAAGTTTGAAAAGTGGATAGACCTTGCTCACCCCTCTTGTATTTGCTTCCTGCTCTGAATACCCTTTTCTCTCTCCCTTTATTAATAGTGAGTCCATTTTCACACAGTTAAACTTTAAAAATTACTAGGAAA
>JAJKFJ010022897.1:0-27500 GCA_027382625.1 Tetmemena sp. SeJ-2015
TTTCACTAATTTGCTTTGCATCGTCCGCTTTCATAGAACCTATTCAATATTTATCGCAGGGTCGTATATTTAGCTGACAGTATATTCTACCAGCCGAGTCGTGATTTTATCCGCCAAGGTCAAATCAGGAGTAGAGCAAGCAGATTCTGTCGATCTGAGTCCAATTATTCTGGCACGGGTCTATTTTTATCCTGCATATAGGAGAAGACTTTAAGTGTCTGAGCTTGAATTAATTTCTCCAATTTTGACTTCACCCCTGATTCTTACAATAATAAAAACAACGCATTTATGAAGAGCCAACGTCTCGAGTATTGTATGTTAAACTTCAGGAAGCCCAAGAGCCACTCCTTTGTTAAATAGTATTAAATTTCACTGCAAATCAACCAGTCTTAAGGTAGATTTGATATCTTCCAGTGAGTGTTGAACTGATCTTTAAGGTCAGAGACCACCTTTACTTTCTTTATATCTGCTAGCTGCTCTCTGAGGTTCATTTTCTTCCTCTTGGTTCGGTCGAATGTCTGGCTTATCATTGACACATATCTCAGAATGGCTAGGTATGGGAATTATATGCCTTTGTTTAGGCATGTCATGTGGTATTACAAACATATGTCATCTTTGAACACATGTAGGTTGCATTTCTATTTGGAATAGCATTGTATTGTTTGCCCAAAAAGGGATAAATTCATAAGATAGGAATAAAGCCATTCTTTAATTATCTTCAATTTATATATTATTTTAGATTGTTATTTTTTGTAAAATATTGGCCTCTCTCTTTTTAATTGAGTTTTATTTTAATTTAATGAACCCATTCGTCGTTCATTTTATTTAGAATCTCGTTAAACTCTTAGCCTTAATCTTTAATTTACATTAATGCATCATTTTCAATAATAGTAAAAAGTAAGAGAATGAATTTCACCTTTATAGACTTTTTCATTTTTTTTCAAACAGAATGTTTCCTTAAAAATGAATAAAGACGTGAAATTTAATTTCATAATAGAAGAAGTAAGATCATAAAGCTTTTGGAGAGAAAGTTTTATTTTATTAAAATAAGAAATTAATATGGATAAACTCATATAATTAAATCTCTCTGTAATGTGCAACTATACTAAGGAGTAATTGCAGGAAATGGTAAAAATATTAACATACCACGGCATAATTGACAGATTATTTTTTTTAAATATTTATTCAAAATCTAAATTAAAAGCAAAAATTATTCCCTATGAAGATGGAAAAATAGTTTTTATAATTTTGGTTTGAAATATATAATTATTAAATATTATAGTTGAGCTTTTATTTCAAATTGATGATTTATAATAAAAGTAAAATGATATCAAACCCGAAAGGAACGCAGCTTATTTGATAATCCATAACCAATTTAGAGTTACTTTTTATTCCTTAATTATCTATAAAGCATCTTCTAGTATAAAATTACGAAGAATGACATATTATTGCTATTGAATTTCTTTTATCTTAAATTTTGCCTTCTTAAACCTGAAATGAACGCTCCCGATTACAAATTGTAAGTATATGATGATATAGAATATTCTATTTAGAATAATTGTATTATTTAATCTAAGTCATTTCAAATGTCGCTCCTCTGTTTGATTTTATTTATAAGTTTTATTTTATCCCATTTTAATATTTGTTTTATAAAAACATAAATTGGGCTTTTTCAGAAATTAAATAATTTCCTTGTCCGAAACTAAACTTAATTCATATTTGAATTTAGCTAATTTATATCCCTCATGATTATGAGAGTAATTTTCTTGTTTCATCATTAATAAACTTAAGTTTAATATGAGTTTTTTTCCTCTCCAATTGACACCCGATTCAGCATTCTAATCTTCCTTATAAATATATAAAATAGAGGTGACTAGTTTTTTTCTCTCAATAATTAATCCATTTTACTGTCATATTTAAATTAATTAATGGTTTCATTAAAAAATAAGAGAGCTGGTTAAAAAATAAGAAATATAATTATAATACCTGACTCTAATTGTAAATTCTAATCAATATATGAAATAGAAAAAAATTTTGAGTTAAGAGTAAACTAGATTTTTATATTTCGATGAAATAAACATATGTAGCTTTAAGTAGATTAACTTGACCCTCGAGAGCAAGAAAACACAATGATTTATAAACAATTTAGAGCTCTCTACTTGCCTAGCTATCAACAAGTTGCTTCATCCCAGATGTCAACTCTTACTTTTCATCGTGAGAGGTCTCTCAATAGAAGACTAAAGCCAGAGAAAAAGAAACCCCTTGTTTGATAGATGATTTCATCTGAACAACACCTCTGAGCTGTCTTCCCTTCAGTTTTGGCGCCTACATTATTATTCTTGTCCAGAGCACACATTTCCAGAGGCCGCACAGTAAGCATCTTAGTTCAACTCAAGCGCAGCAACTACTTAGTCATGATAGAAATAGTCAAGAGAGGGAGGGTGCTCTTTTTAGTGCAGTTACTGAGAGGAGGAGGACAACTACTACCTTACAATACAAATAAGCAGATGACTATTTAAATGCTTGTAATAAATTTATCCTCTTCCATAATTGAATTTGATCAAGCACTATTAGAATAACTTTGTCATAATTAAATACAATAATCATTTTTATTCTATAATTTCTTTTATTTCCTAATAACACCTTATTATATAAATGACTCTAGATAGAGAGCCATTGAAATAAATTCCACTTAAATTATACCACTAGTTAGGGCTTCTGTTTTTCTTTTTTAATTTTTTGAAGTAAAAGCATTTACAAATCCATCTTTATTCAATGAATTGTCACTAAGAGTTCTTTATTTCTATTTAACCTTAGATTAAATTGTAAAGGATAAATAACTTTATATTAGAATAAGATTCAAAAACATATTTAAATTCAGAATAATAAATAAATATAAGAGAATAAGATTTATTTACATTCATTTTTACTAAGAGTATTACCTTTAATCTGAGATAATCAATAGTCCTTTTCTTATCCTTAGTAAGTGTATTAATTAAATTATTTATATTTTAAAATATAATTTTAGGAATCTAATAATTATCAGTAGCCTATTCTTC
This sequence comes from Tetmemena sp. SeJ-2015, assembly GCA_027382625.1. NCBI lineage: Eukaryota > Ciliophora > Spirotrichea > Sporadotrichida > Oxytrichidae > Tetmemena > Tetmemena sp. SeJ-2015. The sequence continues at coordinate 3,060 of JAJKFJ010022897.1, forward strand.
TTTCAGTAGAGTATTTAAGAATTTAATTAGCAAATTTCTTTAAATTATTCGCTATGATTTATATTTCAAAAGTTGATATTTTTATTGAATGTCATTAATTCGGAAATTTTATAGAATTTTGTATCTAAAATTTATTTATAATATGAAATTGTATAATTATTTAATATATTTAAGAATTAATTGGTTCTTAAAGTATAAATAAAACTATTCCTCGCACTTTATCCTTGCTTTTGTTGTAAAGCTAAATAATAAAAGTTAGTTGACTTGAGCAATAATATATTTTTAGCCAGAATAATCGGCATAATTAAACAAACATTTCTCATAGTTGCACGAAAGATCAATCACTAAATATTAAAATCTTGTAGCTTTTATCTCTCGCAAGTATCTTATATTTTGAATTATGATTTTGCGTAAGTTCATTTGATTTTAAGTAAAGTAATTAAGTGATTTATCTGTCAGCTTGTGCTAAGGTAGGCCTCAATTTTTGGATGCTACTATCGCTGGATTTTCATTTAACTTCTAGCTAAAATAAGCAAAGTTTATTTTATTAGTCAGATTAGTCAGACATCAGATCTTGAAATTCTTTATTTAATTAACTGTAATTATTGATCTTTAAAATATAAATAAAATATTATAGTTTATAAATAATTTATTTAATTCTAAAACCCAATTAATATTTTCCCATAATTTGACAACACTTCCGGTCTTAATTAATTTAATTCCACATAGATATTAATATTTCCGGTGGAGTAAGTATCTTGACACCTCCCAAAAATCATTAAATCTTGAATGTTTTAGGTTTATTTTTTTGGGGAGGGCCCTTCTTCGTCATCCACTTTTTTTCATGAAAATATGAAAAATCACGATCTAGCCTGAAATCAGCTAAAAACACCAAATTTTTAGTCCAAATTCAAATTAAAAATGCCTATCCTACTCTTATTCTTTATTTTAGAGTGCGTTCAATTTTCAACGCTTATTGACACTGAAATTATCATAAATTTTTTGAACGTTGGGATTGAAAAATTTTATCTTTAAAGCGGCTTTATATAAAATAACCTTTATTTTTTGTGCAAAGATTAGTAAAGATTTTGATGGATAACTAACCAAGATATTCATGGTTAAAGTCATTTATTGATATAAATTTCTTACAAATAAGCTTAAAGTTATTTAAAACAAATATCGAGTTTATTACTTACAAAATCTTAGAAAGATAGAAAAAAATAAAGAAGACTTCTTTATTTATGATGTTTGTATAGAAAACAATGTTGCAATAAATATAAATAGATTTATATATAAATTTTAGATTAACTAGCTTTTAATAGGTGCTTTAAGTAAGAAGAAAATTCTAAAGCTCTAAAATAAAACATAAAAGATCTATGAGTTAATTTTTTTATTTTGAAATTTTATACTCATAAAGATATTTAATTTATTTTAATAAGATGATCTTTCATTCACAATTAATATTTTTGAAATCAATTTTCCTCAAGGTTCTCCCAAATACTCTAAAATAAAGAATACGAGTAGGATAAGCATTATGAATTTGAATTCGGACTAAAAATTTGGTCTTTTCAGCTGATTTTAGGTTGGATCGTGATTTTTCTTATTTCTATGAAAAAAGTGGATGACGAGGAAAGGCCCCCCCCTCTATTTTTCAATGAATAAACAAAAAATGATTATCTCTTGCCAGTTTTCATATACTTGGCAAATGATATAAAAATAGTCCAAAGCTGGACCCTTAAAGAACTTTGAAGAAATAGGCTAATAAGGAATAATCCCCTAAAGAATAATTTAAAAATATAGCTGAAGATTTAATGGAAAATCAAATTAATTTATTGAATTAAATAAAATGGGGCAATTCTATGGCAGTTAAAGTGTGTCCAATTTAAATAATGATTGTACCATTCGATTAAGAATGAAATTTTAAGAACTTTTTCTCCTTGCAACTTTTGTGTGGGAGCGCTCAATCAAGAGTTATAAGCGACACAAGTTTAGTAGAAACTGATATTCAAGATTGAGAAGAGTGGGTACATCATATCTCGCTACTGAGAGGGGCTGTGGAGATGATTAAAGAAGAAACTCATATTAATTTTTGATAGGCTATCGAACAAGCTACAGATCGAGGGGTGAATCTGCGATTTAAACTTACACGAAGTTGCAACTCTCCATTTATTATTTTAATCAATCACCGATTTTAATTAAATTTCCACCTATATATATATCAACTAGTTGCTCACAAATATATAGTTTCTGTTTAATCAAATTAAATTTTAGAACCGAACGGTCCAGCTTTGGACTATTTTTATATCATTTGCCAAGTATATTAAAACTGTCTAGAGATAATCTTCGAGAATAGGCCTGATTTATCTTTATAAATTAGATAATTAAAGAGATGTTACTCTTTAAAAAAGAATTATTTAAATAGCCTATTTTTATATAATTATCTAAATTTATTATGAAATTTTTGTCTTTACAATTTCAAATTTTCACTATAAAAAAATCTTAAAGACAATAAAGGGTTGAGAAATTTACCTATTAACCCATTTTTTGTTTATTCATTGAAAAATAGGCCTGAAGCATTCAATAATTAATGATTTTTGGGAGGTGTTGAGATACGTCTCCACCGGAAATATTTAAAAATTTATATGTAATTAATGATTCATAAAATAATAAAAAATTAAATTGTAGATTGTTTATATAAATTTTCTTTCAATTTTCTAAGTTTTAATGATGAATATTAATATATTAGGAAAATTTATTATACTATAAAATTTTGTCTACTCAAACCCGAGTTCAGGATTCATAATTACGGTAACTTTTTAATTAATTGTGTATAATAATTCTTAAAACAGTTTTATGCATTTAAAATTTAATTAAAAATATTTTTAAAAAACTTTTTCATTATTCATTTATATTTAAATTTAATTATTTTTTTGGCCAATTTTTCCTTATTTTTAAAACTCACTTTTGTTTAATAAATTAAAAAAAAAAATTATCTATAATTTTAAAACTAGATATATACTCTAAAGAAATATTTTTTAATTAAAAAAAATTAGATTATAATATTTTTTTGAAGAATTATATTTAAATCTTTATTTATAAAAATGAGAGAAAAATTTAATATATATATATAATTAACTTGAGGTCGAAATAGGTTATCGCCCAATAAGGCATTGGTCAAGATAACAGGATTGACTTGACGTAGATTGGAACAGTTTCATATTTAATAAAAGGATATATAAGTCGAAATTTATTTTTAAAAAAATTTTAGTCATATTAAAAGAACCCTTAAATTATTGACATCGAGATAAATTTACTTTATCAATTTATTTTTATTTTATTGCTAAATATAGATAGAAGTCAGTTTAGACCTTTATAATACATGGATAATTTTGAGAAAACTTATTATAGTTAGCAATTTGAAATCGTATTTCTTATTTGCTAACACAGTAATAATTTATGGCAAGAAATATTCTTACATCATTTAATTAGCTGATTTTTTTCCAATGATAGAAACAAGTTTTTAAATGATCTCTTTTAAAGGGAATCTAGAAATCATAGTATCTGATTTTGGGTTTCAATTTATTATGCCTTTTATTTATTAAAATGATTAATCAGAGGGTCATTTAAATTCCAACTGTAAATGCTTTTCAGATACTTTTTATTAAATTTCAATATCTTGATCATCTAATAATCTCTTAGCCGTAATAACAATTTTAATCAAACCTATTGATAAAATAGTGTAAAGCATATTTAAAATATTTAAAAAAAATATTTGCTAATAAAATATAAATTGTTTCTCTAAAGTCTACAGATCAAGTCAGCGGCGATATTCAGAAAAAGGAGTTGGATCAGTTGTGCTAATTAATTTATATAAAATATTAAGAATATATTATTAAAATATACATTCACTAACTTTTTTTAAAAAAGATAATTTACATATTGGAAATTAGATTGAAGAGTGAGGAAATTGAAATGAAATACTCAGATTTTTATATCTTATTAAAAAAATTTTCTTGGGATGATCGTAATGAAGCTGCTGTCTCAAATCAATGACGAATTTGATTTCAATAATATCTGAACTAAGACTCATTTACTGAAAAATCCATCGCTGCTGTATCTCTGAAGTCACTTGCGCTGCATTCAGCTCCTGTTAACTGACCTCGCTGAGGCGAGGTTCGGACGCTGACTCACTTTAAGGCGGGGATAAGGCCTATATTCTCTTATCGAACCTTTCCTTCCCGAAGGCTTAAGCTGCCGTCACTATCTCTTGCTCAGAGTGCTGGAGAGTGACCAGCTTCAAGGATCAGCAAGGAGGCATAAAAAACTAAGTTTCTTCTCTCCAATGTTTGCCTTGTGAGCTTTATCACTTCAGTTAAAGATGAAATAGAGAAATTGAAGCTGATCTATAAATGTGCAATAAATATACAAGTTATAAGGTGTCCTCAAAGCTCAAGTTGCTCAGTGTTTTGGCTCTCTCCCACGCATTCGATGAACATTTTTCAGATTCTCATCAAATTCTCTCTCTGGATTCTGCATGAGTTTTTATCATGGTTTGAAATTTCTTTCGAGATAACACATCTGCTCAGTACCACGCTGTTCTTCACCTTTCTCCAAATCTGTTGATATACTTTTCTCTCACTGAGGTAGTCAAATCACTGAGAATTCTGCCTTTTTGCTTTCAAATACTGTAGTCTTAGTCAGGATGTTCCACAGGTGTCTTCCATTCTTAATTGCTAAAATGAAATTAAATTAGGAAAACTTAATTACACTTATTTATTTACTCCTTAAATTAATTAAGAATTAGCAAACAATAATTAAGACTCTGATTAAAACTTTTAAGATGTCTAATAAGCCTTTTCTTTAATAGAGATATCATTTAAGAACTACATTAAGAATGTTTGCCTTAAAAGATATTAACTTTTAAGAATTCTTAATTAATTTAAGGAGTAAATAAATAAGTGTAATTAAGTTTTCCTAATTTAATTTCATTATAGCAATTAAGAATGGAAGACACCTGTGGAACATCCTGACTATGACTACAGTATTAGAAAGCAAAAAGGTAGATTTCTCAGTGATTTGACTACCTCAGTGAGAGAAAAGTATATCAACAGATTTGGAGAAAGGTGAAGAACAGCGTGGTACTGAGCAGATGTGTTATCTCGAAAGAAATTTCAAACCATGATAAAAACTCATGCAGAATCCAGAGAGAGAATTTGATGAGAATCTGAAAAATGTTCATCGAATGCGTGGGAGAGAGCCAAAACACTGAGCAACTTGAGCTTTGAGGACACCTTATAACTTGTATATTTAGTGCACATTTATAGATCAGCTTCAATTTCTCTATTTCATCTTTACCTTAACCAGGTAAGAATTGGAATATATCTTATTCAATAGTTATAACCTCAAAATTATCTGACTTTTTATTTAAAAAATAATAGGAAGATCATAAAGGGAAAAATTAAATTTATGATGTAGACTATTATTATTTTATCTCATGATTGGGAAGTAATTTTTAAAGAACATTAAAATATAAGTTTCATAAATTATAAGTAATATAAAATCGAAAAGAATTAATAAATAATTCTTTTTAAAAAAAGGGAAAAGTAGATAGATAAGCAGAAAAGAAGAATAAAATCACAGATTAATATCATAGCTAAGAATTTAACCTAACCTCAAGAAACACATGGAGAAGAAGCACATGGCTGAGTTCGTAATTGAGGATAAAGAAACTTTAAAGATGGTGCCAGCTAAGAGGCAAGCACGATACCTTGACAAGGTTCAACTAAAGAGGAAGCAAGAGGAGAAGAAGAGGAAGATTGAGTTCATGAATCAGAAGCCTTAGTGTATGGTGTCAGTAAAGTTTCAGCTAGCTCAAAGCAAGACTCCATGCTTGAGAGTTGTAACTTTGGAGGAGTGTGTTCAAAATTACCTCCACCTTGCTGATGCGAAGCGAAGAGACACCATCATACAAGAAGAGTATGCTTACAAGATCTTCCCTTACGAATACCTTGTAAAGAAGGAAGAGAGAGGTCTTGAGTTCGCGAACGAACTGACAGTGTTGAGAGAAGCGAGGGACAAAAACTTGAAGTACGTTCTTCATCTTGCTGGTGTTCTTATCGATCATGATTACATCGCCATTCGCCTTCCTAAATGGGAGATCACACTAAGAGAATTTCTCAGCACGAGGCGCAACAAGTACTAGCTTACTGCTATTCTCACTGACCTCGTTAGAGGAGTGATGGAGTTGCATGAGTTGGATTCGTGCACAGAGATCTCAAGCCAGAGAACATCATGATAAACTTTGAACCAGTCAGAGCAACTGTCATAGACTTCAACAGAGTTGTAAGAAGAGAAAACATTGAGGAAGCATCGGTGCAAGGAACACTACTTCCCATAGAGACAGACTTGGCTCAACGGTTCAGTGCAGTGGGACATTTGGTCTATAGCTGCAATCATACTTGAATGCGATATGAAACCAGAGGAATACTACTTTGTGTGAAAGTGAAGATGATGCAATATAATTCGCAACAAAACATTGTAAGATAGACAAGGTATCAGAACCTTTGAAAAAGTTAGTAAACAAAGTAATAATCAAGCAACCTATGAAACCTAACACTCAGTTATCTGAGATAGAGGTAGCACTTAAAGGTATAAAATTCAGAGAATATGAGACTGACTCCGACATTAAATTACGAAAAGTATTTGAAATTTAGTTTTAATCTACTCATTATTTTTTTATAAATTAACAATAAAAACTTTATTACACTTATTTTATTAACTATTACTATTAATGTTCTTTTAATTTTATAAGTGCTCCTAATAGATTGAGATTGTAGAGCTTGCTCATGCGGAAATAAATAATTACATGATTTTATAAATTTTATTTTTTCTATCTAAAATCCTTTAGATATAAAATATTTATTATTTTTATATAACTTAAAATCTCGATTTTTCAATTTTTGTTCAAATATATTGAAATTTAAGTAAAAATATAATTATTATTGATTAACATCATTTTATTTTTATTTTATTTCTAAATTTAATAATTTAAATTTACGCCAGTAATTTCAGCTAATTATATAATTTGATTTTATGTGATAAGAGTAAGAATTCAAATTTAGAACTTCTTCTCTAGATTTATGTTTAGTATTTTATTTTACTTATGGTTTTCTTAAATTTGTAAATCATCAGCAAGTACTGTTAATTCATAACAAAGTTATTTTTGAATTGTTATCTATCAACAAAGCAGGGAGAGAACAGGAGAATTCTCAAACTAAGATAAATTTCTTGATATTAGCATTCTTTCTCTTTAGGTTTAGTCCTAAAGGAGCAGCTCTACTTGAAGATTACATATAATTAACCGATCCCCAATGTCAAGACAGGAGATTAGGCTATTTTTTATACTCTATAATGTGGATGTATTTTTGGACTTTGATTGTCCAACAACAGAAGGGAGATTCCACTGAGAGTTTTTATTTTAACTTCATGAGTTTATGATTCCTCGCAAGAGGTGATTTAGCTTATTGCCCAGATTTTTATTTATGCAAGTGATGTTGATCTTCTTAAAATCTTTCGTTTAATGGAATATGGAATCAGTGATCAAATGATTATTTAATACGTAAATTTTTGTTTTGCAAGTAATTAAATTATAGTTTCAATTAGAGTTAATGAATAAAAGGTATAATTTCCATTAAAATTTGAATTAGCTTTTTAAGTTATAAGAACTTATTTTTTTATAACTACTGATGATTATTAATTTTGAACTTTAAATAATTTAATTCAGCTTCTATAAAACTCTATGTTTTTATTTAATAAATCAAATTTTAAAAAATTTTGTATTTTAAGAATGCTTAAAACTTTGTTATTTTTAGATTTTAACTTACCGTAAAAATTACCTAGCTTATATAATATCTTAAATAATAATTACTCCTTTTTTTTAATCAAAATTTAATCATTTACCATATATTAACTTTATATTTTTGAGTTATTAAATTAGAATTTTTACATCAACGAAAAATTTCGGCTTGAATAAGGGTGCAGAGATCAGACTTTACTAACGCCCTTTCTCTTTGCTTATATCACTATAAATGATTTAATTTGATAATTTGTCCTAGAAAGTGGAATTTTTATTTGATGGGGTGCTCGGGTAATCGAGAGATCTGAATCCTTGATGAAAAGGACACTTCTCCTCAATTTGGATAATATCATCCTAGGTGAATGACCCTCAATCATCGGATAGAAGGATCCATAAGGAGTAATTATTCAAATTTCAAAGAGATTTCTGGAAGAGATGTAGCGTTACTGGCTGCTTATTGTATATTACACATTGATATTCAGTTTTAAGTTAGATTACTGACATTATTCTTATTATTCTTCACTTTCCAGCCAAATTGGAAGCCTAGGTCTTTTGACGAAAGTTTTGGCTTAGTTTTGCTCAATCAGAGTCAATATTTCAAACTATGATCTTAGTATATTTGACAAGTGTCCACAGATGTGGTTACTTGTTATGCATAGTATCTATTATTATTGCAAAAGGTAAATCTTTAATTAGTTTTAATCTATTCATATATTAATTGATTTTAGGAAAAAAGAAGGCTTACAGATTAAGACGTGATCCTCAAGGCTTTAAATATATATTTATATTAATGAGATAATTTTAAATATAGGAAGAATATGATTAGTGTCGATTGATTTTTGTTATAAATGCTTAATTATTGAATCCTTGCTAGTGATTAATATTATATTACGCTTTAATTAAAGAGTTTATTTAATTATAAAAGTCTATCTCAACAATCACATCAATTTCTACTTCATCTACGACAACATTCACAACATCTTAAACTTGAAATTGGCAGCAGACTAGGCAAGAGTCCAGGACAAGGAAAGCATCCCTCCCGATAAACAGAGACTTATCTTCGCTAGCAATCTCATAGAACTACAAAGATATGCTTGCATTTGCGTACAACATCCAGAAAGAACAAGATCTTCAACAAGAACAAGCAGAATCCTCGCCGACTATGACATCCAGAAGGAGTCTACACTCACCCTAAACAGTCAACTGCTCAAAGCGCAGATACAAAAACTAAAAGTTAGAAAAAACTGGTATTCAAGTATTTAGACTATTGTCATCTCGAAGGAGTTGGCTCCCTCATTAAATTTAAAATATAATGTTTTAAACTATCTCTAATTTAAAGTATAGCAATTTTCTCTTTAACTAAATATTATTAGGTTTTGCTTACCACTGATAATGTAATCATATTCACACTATAATAGAATTTAAATTTTCTTTTTTAAGAGAAGAAACAAAATTTAAAGGAAAGGAGATTAAATATGAGCTTCAATAAAGTATAAATTAATCAAAAATAAATGTTATAATAAATATAATGGAATAAGTTGTGTATAATTAATTTCTTTATTAATAGTTATACTAATGCTAAATTTTAACCATAAACAGGCAATCTAAAGTCTTCTAGGAAGATATCTTTAACGTCTGTCTCATATTCTCTGAATTTATCTCAGATAACTGGCCTGGTTGTTTTATTATTTCTCTCTTACTAAAATCAAAGGTTCTGATAAAGATGAATTTTTAAAATTGAAAGTAAAAATACTTTGATTAAAAATAAATTTCAAATTGAAACTCATGAAGTTTGTGAGCTCGATTTAGGTTTTCTTAAATTACCTTTTTGTTTTCAAGTATTTCACATTATAAAGATTCTTTCGCTCCAATTCTGCAAGTTTTATTTGTAAAATCTGCTCTAGATTTCTGACCTTGCTTGATTAATTGATAAAAGAAGAATGCCTTAACTTGTGATATTTATATTGATGATTATATTAATAAATTACAATTGATTTCGCAAATTTTTTAAATAATGTTCCCAATATGGGAGAGATACGATTACATTACTATAAATCGTAATTTCAAAAATACACATTTATCAGAGCTATTTCTACTTGCTTGGTATTAGCAAACCACCTTGACTCTTTAAATTCTAATTTGACCTGTTACTCTTTATTTAATTAGGATTTTGAGAATTTACTTTGGCGCTTCATTCTGATATAGACCTTCTGAATGCTTTCCACTATTATATTTTAGTCAAGGTTTTAGTATAATTACCTAAAGATGCATTGACGAATACTCCTAGGACTCCTTAAGTCAATTTCACTTCTAAGAGCACTGGATTTTAGCTGAACTGCTTCCTCGATTCGACCTTTTGCAAATACCATTTCTATTACCGCCATCTATATCCTTGCCTATAATTATCAAAGTTATGATGGAAATGGGAATAAATATCGCTAAACTATTTGCTAAAAGCTCAAAAGCTTATTTACTTAAAAAGGTTTACTTGCTTTTGATACTTACCACACATTTAAAGATTATTTTATAACGAGAAAAGTGAATGCGCTCCCCGCCATGCTTTTCTTTCATTTTACTAAATCAATTTGATTCTTAATTTTTATTAATCTAATTTATTCAGTTGACTTCTTTAATAAATCTCATTTTAATTTAGCTATCACAACCTTTGATCAACTATTCATATTCACCTTATAATTGGTTTTAAGCTCAACATTTAAGTTATTTGTTAAGGTGAGTGTTTTGATTTAAGTTACTTCATCACACATTAACTAATAATATTACAAGTCGCGTGAAGAGAGACATTGGTAAATTCTACTCTGATAAATAGACCCTCAAATGTAGGCTCAAGCAATGCAAATCTTGAGATTGAATTGTGGAAAACAATTTCTGCGTGCACTCTGAATAGTTAGCTCCATAGAATGTCCAACAATAAGCCTCTTTGGTAGATTGCTACGAGTTTCTATGCTAGCTATTGAGTGCAGTAGGTATTCAACATTTCAATTAAACAGAGGCTCTGCCTTAGAATGGTTCTCATGAGGTCCTAGCAAGAGGACTGAAGATAGTCACACTAATGATGGAGGTTTCACATATCGTGACTCACTGAAGATATTTCATTGGCATATGGCAAGCTTTCCAAAAAATCATATTGCGGCATAAAATATCAGGATCCAGAATCTTCTTAAGAATTTAGTGTGGATTATGCATGAATCTCTCAATTTCACAACTAAAGAGACTCGCGCTTAAGTTTATTTAAACAATCAGCAACCCAAGTGATTTAGCAAGACCTCACTCTCCTCATGTTATATTTCCAAAGTAGGAATCTAAATTGGTTCATCATTCTCTCTTAACCCCTTTCTGTATTATTTTTAAAGGCAAAGCATGATTAATCCAAAGCTTATGAACCAATTAAACCAAAAAACGTCCGTAGAACGATTCAAGAACTTCTGCAATACTCCACTCATACCAATTCAATGCATCATCTCAACCAACAAGCGCATGAACTCAAAAACCGATTTGCTTAATCGCATAGATTGTATTTCTAGCAGTGAGCTACTGTTCAAAAGTCTAGCACCAGACAATCAAGCAATGTGGATCTTAAGTTTGGAGCTTAGAGAAACGAGTCAGAGAGTGAGCAGGTGCAAGAGATTCGCATTCTTCTCAAATAAAGTCCAGCATGTGGGCACCCAGATTACACAATCAATATCATGACATGGAAGCTTCAGCCCTGAGAATTCTGTTAGTCTTTGAAAAATCAAGGGAGGGATGGCCTTACGTCTCCTTGTACGATCAATCAGAGAGAAGGAACAGCATGCCTCAATAATTCCACCACGAGTCGCCTAGCGGCACGGCATGCATCTTTAAAATTAAAAGAATTATATACTTAATAACTTAAAAATAGATAACTCCACGCAGTTTCAATTCCTCAATTTGATTATTATAGAGCTTCATTCCTAATGTCATTTTAATAATTTTAACTGCATTAACATAATTATGAATTTCAAAAATGGAGGAGACTACCTATGGGCTCATGAGCTCAGGGAGAGAAACATTGCATCCAGGAATGTTTAATTTAATGTGAAAATAGAGAGAAGGGAGAGGCAGTGTGAATAAGATTTAGTTTAATTAATATTGTACCCACGATATTAATAAACTTAACTGCCACATTTTTTCACGAGTGAGAGTTGGGGGGGGCGTTTAGTGAAGAAAGCAATACTCAGAAAAGTAAGCCTGATATTAAACTAAATAATTCTACAATCTTTTTAAAGAAGATTGTATTTAATGGTATTTTTAAATAAAATTTAAATTCCATTTTGTAAATTAATGAATAATATATTCAGAAAGTTTACTAGCATCTCCTTTTGATTTTTATCTGCTCTTGCTCTGGATTAGTTTATGAGTAAGGATTTAACAGAAGAGGATGGACTCTTATACAATCAAAACCCCATAAAATGATAAGAAGGTGAAAATAAGTGTGTATAATTAATTTCTTATTATAGAATAGAATAATTTTGTTCAAACGCGAAATTACTCAAAAATAACTACATGATCCATCCTATCTCAAGTTTCATTATGACTCTAAGTATGGATTAGTTCACCCTTTATCCAGTAGTAATAAGCCAGTTTTCTCACATCAACTCACATCGCAAAAATGTTGAGATGTGCCAGCGACGCACTATACTCTCGCATTTTGAAAGTTGCTTTGCAGATGAGAAAAGTTAAGAGTTTGCGTCTGTTCCTCATCGCACTTCTTAGTTTTCAAGATGTCCACATCAATTATTTGATTGATCTCAAACTCTTCACCCACTAAGCGCACTTCAGTTTGGAGTAGCGCCGAAGATCTTTTCATAGATAGTTTCCTTATCTCAAAATCATCTCTCGTAGACTGTAGCAAAATCTATCGTTGAAATGGCTAACGTACCAAACTGTGAATCGAGTGAAGCGCGCTATATATAAACTTCACTAAGCCATTTATTATAATAATCTGAATATATTTACGACTAGCTTTGCTCAGGTGCTTGAGATGGATAGCGTGAAGTTTGTTATTGCTGACGAAGCTGTGTTCTCCACACAACACCTTCATGAAGAAGAGTTGGTTCAAGAAGCACGATAACATATAGAAGTTTACGAGTAGAAAATAAATATAACTACAAGTGCGTTATTGCAAGGAATCAGCGAAGACTCAGGCTTAAGATCGGAAGAGCCTTCATCCCCGCTCTATCAAGCGAGAGCATATGTTGCGTTCCTTTAGAAGCTCAGAAGATCAACAGACGGTGAGATCGTTCTACTCGTTGACAACCTCAGCGTACCCAAGGACAAAGGAAGCGAGAAGGCATACGCTGAGTTGTGAACCTCACTCCTGTTTTTAATGTTTCATACTCGCCAGAGTTCCAACGGATTGAATTTTCACATGGCTTAGTTAAGGGACACTATAATAAGCTGCTGCTCTATCACTTGATGCATGATTAAGCTATCGATTACAGAGGATTTAATAGTGAGTAGTTTGTAAGAGAGTGGAAGAAGAGAGACAAAGTTATGTGCGAGATAAGGTAGGGTGAATTATTTAGGAAAGTATTTAAGCTTAATTAATGACTTAAGTCCTTTTTGCTTTTCTGGGAAGAGGGATTCTTAAGAGGTTCCTTTCTCTCTTCTGTTGAGCCAGAGGGACCTATTCTTCATCTTCAAACCTGCTCCCGCATCTATGTGCACAATCTCTTCGTCCCTAAGTTTCTATAGTGATAGAGGACGCTTGCTCACCTCGATGCTTGTATTTTTGTTCGTGCTCTGAATACCTTTGCTCTCTCCTCCATTAAGTAGATGCCAGTGCCAGGTTCTCTACACAGTAAACTCTAAAAACTACTAGAGAAGTAGGGATACTTCTGAATCTGCTCAAACCAGTCGTCGCTGATAACTATTCCTCTTCTTGGGTCGTTTCTCCTCTACTTAGAATTCCTTTCCTGTGTGCATTTCTTCAATATCTTCTTTGAGGTACTCTGCACGTACAGTAGCAAGGACGCCAAAGAAGAAACCTTCGTTCTGGAACTTGTTTGAGAGTTTTGTTCCTTGTTAGGAAGGAATAGAGCAAAAACCTCGATCTTCCCATTCGCAATCGTATACATATTAGTGACCTGAGATCTCCAGGATAGTTTGGGACGTCCACATTCGTTGACATCGATTGTTTTTGAGAGCTTTCATCTATCAGCAAGAATTGCTTTAGGAACGAGATCTTTTTTCCATACATTGTCGGAAGGAACAAACCAACTAAATTAATTGTTACTCCATATGAGAGCTTCTTTACTTGGTAAGTGAGGTACCTGTAGAGGTCTTCCTTCCTTCGGAACCTGTTGCTCAACTCTTGCGCTTACACTCTTAATCGCTTAACATTCAAGTTTTCACCATCTTGCTCGAGTACTGGTTCTATTTGAAATCAAAGTTATTATTATTGATCTAGATCCGAACGAGCTAAGATCTTACTATTTAATAGTGAGATCCTATAGGATGACAAAGCTGAAATAGATAGAGCTAGGGAACTAAGCGAATCAGGTGCAATTGTGAAGATGGAAGCCTCCTCGTTTATATCATGTGGTGGCTCCATATTAATACTAATTATACTTAAAACTTTAATTAGTAGCAAATACTAAAGTTGCCCTGCAACTTAATTAGTAGCAGTTCTATCGCGTTGCAATGAAATGTAGCAGCTATTTTTAAGGCTTTCGTGACGTCGACATTATACTGGTTGCCAACGAATTGTACACTACTAACATGCGTTTTGAACTTAATCTAGCAAATTCAAAGCAGAATAGAGATAAAATATGGAGCTATCTAATAATACATAAGAAAGATGAAGAAACATCAATAACTGACATCTTTGCACTCTGATGTTCTCGGGAGTGCTCTGCACCTAGGCAACAGCATACATATAAAAAAGTGGGGGGGGCTCTTCATAAATTTAAAATTTTGAATTTAAGATCTGCAACCAACCTACTTAAGAGCAAAAGTACAACCTTAGGCAAACACAAGCGTAACTAATGTTCGGAACAGCAACCAAACAAGATGCTGTGTGCACTAAGTGCAAGGGGAGAGCTCTAAACTTGAGCTCGAGCAAGAGGATCTATGTGCTTTAAATTTGTCAAGCCAAGAGTTGAGAAGTCGGGGGCGTTTAAACTATCGCACCTGATGCTCCTCTGGTTGCTGCTCCAGAGACAATAGGAGAAGGAAACTTTTCTTGAATGCTAGAATGTCACGACAGTTCGAATATCCTCAGAGCCTTCAGCGGCACATCAAGGAAGTCACCTCAGACAACCTAAGATCTATATGAAGCATTAGAAAGTGGAACGTCGCTATCCTTGCTCAACTTGTGAGCAGACATTCTCTCACTCTGCTTTCCTTCAAGAAACACATGGAGAAGAAAATTCTATGATTTAATAATTGGGATAAAGAAACTTTTTAAGATGGTGCACAACAAAAGGCAGCACGATACCTTGACGAGTTCAATAAAGAGGAAGCAATAGAGGAGAGAAGAGAAGATTGAGTTCATGAATCAGAAGCTTAGTGTTTGGTGTCAGTAAAGTTTCAGCTAGGTCAAAGCAAGACTCCATCTTGAGAGTTGTAATTTTGGAGGTGTGTTCAAAATTACCTCACCTTGCTGATGCGAAGCGAAAGAGACACCATCATACAAGAGAGTATGCTTACAAGTTCCCTACGAATACCTTGTAAAGAAGGAAGAGAGAGGTCTTGAGTTCTGACAGTGTTGACCTTGTAAAGAAGGAGAAGCGAGGGACAAAAACTGGAAGTACGTTTTCATCTTGCTGGTGTTTCTTATCGATCATGATTACATCGCCATTCGCTTCCTAAATGGGAGAATCACACTAAGAGAATTTCTCAGCCGAGGCGCAACAAGAACTAGCTACTGCTATTCTCACTGACTTCGTTAGAGGAGTGATGGAGTTGCCTGAGGGGTTCGTGCACAGAGATCTCAAGCAGAGAACCATGATAACTTTGAACCAGTCAGAGAACTTCATAGAACTTCAAAACAGAGTTGTTAAGAAAGAGAAAAACATTGAGGAAGCATCGGTGCAATGAACTGCAGGCTACTTTCCCATAGAGACAGACTTGGCTCAACGGTTCAGTGCAGTGGGACATGTGTCTATAGTTGCAATCATACTTGAATGCGATATGAAACCAGAGGAATAATACTACTAGTGTGAAAGTGAAGATGATGCAATATAATTCGCAACAAGACATTTAAAATCCCAAAATCCCACTTTGAAAAAAGTTAGGGAGTAATAATCAAGCAACCTATGAACCTAACACTCAGTTATCTGAGATAGAGTAAGCACTTAAAGGTAAAAATTCGGAGAATATGAGACAGACGTCAAGGTCACCTTCCTAGAAGACTTTAGATTGCCTGTTTAGGGTTAAAATTTAGCATGATTATAAGTATTAATAAAGAAATTAATTATACACAACTTATTTTCACTTTCTTATCATATTATGGGGTTTTGGGGTTTTGAATCCACTAAGAGTAACGTATTAATCGGTTCTTTCATTTTAAGTAATATTTTTCTCAAACAAGATTCCTGGATGCAATGTTTCTCTCCCTGAGTTCATGAGCCCATAGGTAGTCTCCTCCATTTTTGAAATTCATAATTATGTTAATGCAGTTAAAATTATTAAAATGACATTAGGAGTGAAGCTCTATAATAATCAAATTGAGGAATTGAAACTGTGTGGAGTTATCTATTTTTAAGTTATTAAGTATATAATTCTTTTAATTTTAAAGATGCATGCCGTGCCGCTAGGCGACTCGTGGTGGAATTATTGAGGCATGCTGTTCCTTCTCTCTGATTGATCGTACAAGGAGACGTAAGGCCATCCCTCCCTTGATTTTTCAAAGACTAACAGAATTCTCAGGGCTGAAGCTTCCATGTCATGATATTGATTGTGTAATCTGGGTGCCCACATGCTGGACTTTATTTGAGAAGAATGCGAATCTCTTGCACCTGCTCACTCTCTGACTCGTTTCTCTAAGCTCCAAACTTAAGATCCACATTGCTTGATTGTCTGGTGCTAGACTTTTGAACAGTAGCTCACTGCTAGAAATACAATCTATGCGATTAAGCAAATCGGTTTTTGAGTTCATGCGCTTGTTGGTTGAGATGATGCATTGAATTGGTATGAGTGGAGTATTGCAGAAGTTCTTGAATCGTTCTACGGACGTTTTTTGGTTTAATTGGTTCATAAGCTTTGGATTAATCATGCTTTGCCTTTAAAAATAATACAGAAAGGGGTTAAGAGAGAATGATGAACCAATTTAGATTCCTACTTTGGAAATATAACATGAGGAGAGTGAGGTCTTGCTAAATCACTTGGGTTGCTGATTGTTTAAATAAACTTAAGCGCGAGTCTCTTTAGTTGTGAAATTGAGAGATTCATGCATAATCCACACTAAATTCTTAAGAAGATTCTGGATCCTGATATTTTATGCCGCAATATGATTTTTTGGAAAGCTTGCCATATGCCAATGAAATATCTTCAGTGAGTCACGATATGTGAAACCTCCATCATTAGTGTGACTATCTTCAGTCCTCTTGCTAGGACCTCATGAGAACCATTCTAAGGCAGAGCCTCTGTTTAATTGAAATGTTGAATACCTACTGCACTCAATAGCTAGCATAGAAACTCGTAGCAATCTACCAAAGAGGCTTATTGTTGGACATTCTATGGAGCTAACTATTCAGAGTGCACGCAGAAATTGTTTTCCACAATTCAATCTCAAGATTTGCATTGCTTGAGCCTACATTTGAGGGTCTATTTATCAGAGTAGAATTTACCAATGTCTCTCTTCACGCGACTTGTAATATTATTAGTTAATGTGTGATTAAGTAACTTAAATCAAAACACTCACCTTAACAAATAACTTAAATGTTGAGCTTATAACCAATTATTGGGAACATTATTTAAAAAATTTGCGAAATCAATTGTAATTTATTTATTTTAAATAGGACACACTTTAACTGCCATTCTTTTACTCCATTTTAATTTTATGTCTAATTTAATTCTCTTTTTATTAAATTCTCAGCTATAATACTTATGAAAAAATTCCTTTTCGACAAGAGCATTCTGCATAAATAAAATATTAATACATACAATTGATACATCAAATCAAAAATTGATATTTTATATCAAGGCAGCAACCTATGTTAACGGAATATTGAGGACCGACCTTAATTATATTTTCAAATTAATAAAAAATTATATTATATTTTGAGGGAAAATAAATTTTAAAAAAGTTTCATTAATAAAAGAATTTATAATTATGGTTAAATAACTTACAAAATATTTTTAAACATGATGATGTTAATCATAAATAAAATAATATGCCATAAAAATTAATTATTTGTGCGTTAAGTGATCATTATTAACACAAAGAAAATTATCAATAATACAGAAGTTATCAAACAATAAAGTTAAGAATAATAAAAATTGAGTATTAAGGATAAGAATGTAAATAAAGTAATTTATTAAAAGCACAAAAATATGATAAGAAAAGAGTAATAAAGATTTGATAATAAAAAACATATAAAATGCAAGTTAAGAGCTAAATTACTAAAAAATATTTACATTTTTCATATTATCTTAGTGAATTGATGTGCGCCACATCGGCTAAATGTGGTCATAGGTTAATAGTCAGCATCAGAGAGGGGTCACACTAGTTATGAGCGTGTTTTAGTGGGTGATATAAAAGCATATTATATATATATACTTAAATCTGATAATCTAATCTTAGTGAATTTTTTTATTAAATTTAAAATGCATGTTAGTCCTCATCGCACTTCTAAGTTTCAAGATGTGCGCATCATTTATATGATTGATCCTCAAACTCTTCTCCACAAAGCGCACTTCAGTTTGGAGTAGAAGTTCTTCCATAGATAGTTTCCTTATCTCAAGATCTCTCCGTAGACTGTAGCAAACATCTATCGTTGAAATGGCATAACGTACAAAACTGTGAATCGAGTGAAGCGCGTTATAGACTTCACTAAGCCATTTTATTATAGTAATCTGAAATATATTTACACTGCTCAGGTGTGAGAGGGATAGCGTGAAGTTTGTATGTGCTGACGAAGCTGTGTTCACACACAACACCTTCATGAAGAAGAGTTGAGAAGCACGATAACATAGAAGTCAACGAGTAGAAAGTAAATATAAGTGCGTTACTTCCAGGAATCAGCGAAGACTCAGGCTTAGAAGCTTATGTCCTTCATCCTCGCTCTATCAAGCGAGAGCAGTATGTTGCGTTCCTTAAGAAACTCAGAGAGAAGATCACAGACGGTGAGATCGTTCTACTCGTTGACAACCTCAGCGTACACAAGACAAAGGAAGCGAAGAAGGCATACGCTGAGTTGAAATCACTCCTGTTTTTAATTTTCCATACTCGCAGAGTTCAACGGCATTGAGTTTACTGGAACTTAGTAAGGGACACTATAAGAAGCTGCTGCTCTATCACTTGATGCATGATTAAGCTATCGATACAGAGGATTTAATAGTGAGTAGTTTGTAAGAGAGTGGAAGAAGAGAAGACAAAGTTATGTGCGAGATAGGTAGGTGAATATTTAGGAAAAGTATTTAAGTTAACTTAATGACTTAAGTCTTTTGCTTTTCTGGGAAGAAGGGATTCTTAAGAAGTTCCTTTCTCTCTTCTGTTGAGCCAGATGGACCTAGCTTCCTCATCTTCGAACCTGCTCCCGCATCTATGTGCATCTCGTTGTCCCTAAGTTTGTATAGTGATAGACGCTAGCTCACCTCGATGCTTGTATTTTGCTTCCGTGCTCTGAATACCTTTGCTCTATCCTTCATTAAGTAGATGCCAGTGCCAGGTTTCTCTACACAGTTAAACTCTAAAACTTACTAGAGAAGTAGGGATACTTCTGAAGCTGCTCAAACATTCGTCGCTGATAACTATTCCTTGCTTCTTTGGGTCGTTCTCCTCTACTTAGAAAATAATTTATATTTCATTTTTTAATTTTATTGGTTTATTAATTTTTATTTTTGATGAAAAATATAATATACTATGCTAAATGACAGACAAAATAAATTTTAATTAAATCACAATATTTAATCATTTAAGATATATATTTGATGTAAATAATTTTATTTTTAAAATTCTAACTATTTTTTATTATATTATAAATATTAATTAAATTAAAATTATAGATTTAAATTTTTTAAGACCTTTCTTTTGCCGATCTTTCAATTCACGAATAGATGATTGTTACTTCGATGATAGATTTCGAGGAGTTATATTATATATATATATATATTTGAGTACACAAAGAACTAAGAATTCTACAACATAAAAAAATATACTGATAGGATTGCATTAGCAACTGAAATTCCTCTGTAATTCTTTTTATTTTAAGAAAATATATGAAGTAGATTTTGAAGTTTAATGCTTTAAAAATTAAATTAAATCTTATAATGTATCTAAATATAGATATATCATCGGTAGAACCATTTATTTGATATTTTATTAATAAAAACAATCAAGAAAATTAGATTTTTAAATGAGAATAAATTTAATACAAAAGAAAAATTTTCAGACTGACAAATTTATTCAGTAGTTTCTTATAAAAAGAAATAGCTTTTAAATAAAACAATAAATTTAATTTTACTATGTACAATAAAGATCATAAGTTTTATTCGTGTTTATTAAGATATCTAAATCAAATCATAAAAACCAATATTGATTTAAATACATATGCGTGAACAATAATTATTTTAAGATACTAATTAATTCTATTTTGGAAAAAAAAGTATAAGAAAGTTTAATTGAGGAGAATTTAAATTTAAAAACGATAAGCTAGAGAAAAAATAGTAATTTAGAATTTAAATCATAAATCATTTTATTACAAAACGATTGAAGAATAATATATAAAACTCTTTAGCTCAAAAAAAGAAATGAATGTTGGAAGAATGTATATGTTGTTAAATATATTATAATCATGCGAGTCAAACGCGAATTACTAAAAAATAACTACACATCATATCTCAGTTTCATTTTGACTCTAAGGTATGGATGCAGTCACACTAATCAGTAGTAATAGCCAGTTCTCAACATCAAATACGTCGTAAAAATGTTGAGAGTGCCCAGCGCGCACTATACTCTCGCATTTGAAAGTTGCTTTGCAGATGAGAAAGCTAGGAGTTGCAGCTGTTCCTCATCTCACTTCTAAGTTTCAAGATGTGCGCATTAATTATTTGATTGATCCTCAACTCTTCGCCACTAAGCGCACTTCAGTTTGGAGTAGAAGATCTTCCATAGATAGTTTCCTTATCTCAAGATCTCTCCGTAGACTGTAGCAAACATCTATCGTTGAAATGGCATAACGTACAAAACTGTGAAAAGAGTGAAGCGCGTTATAGACTTCACTAAGCCATTTTATTATAGTAATCTGAAATATATTTACACTGCTCAGGTGTGAGAGGGATAGCGTGAAGTTTGTATGTGCTAACTAAGCTGTGTTCACGCACAACACCTTCATGAAGAAGAGTTGAGAAGCACCGATAACATAGAAGTTTACGAGTAGAAAGTAACTACAAGTGCGTTACTTGCAGGAATCAGCGAAGACTCAGGCTTAGAAGCTTATGTCCTTCATCCTCGCTCTATCAAGCGAGAGCAGTATGTTGCGTTCCTTAAGAAGCTCAGAGAGAAGATTACAGACAGCGCTCAAGTAACTAATAAAACATAACACTCATTTATGCTCGAAATTGTATAAATTTAAAATATTCAAAGAATATGTGGCAGACCTCAAAATAATTCTCGAAGACTTTTGCAAAAGGGTAATAAAATACTAATTTACATAAAGTTTTTTTCAGAAACTGTTCTGAATAAAAATTGATCCCCTTCTTGTTCAACTTTAATAACAGTTATACCTTTGTTTTAGCTCAATGTATTATTTCGCATTTGTACTTTAACTATTTGCTTGGCAAAGATTAGGTGGATTCCTAGTAGTTTGTGTAATAGGCGAAGATCCTGCTAGACAATTATGTTGAGTTGCTTCTCTGTTCTCATAACAAAGTATGCTTTTTAAAATTTGAGCTTGAATGCATAGTAAAGTCTTTGTTTATCAGAAGAGATATCATTTCTGCCTGTGACAATTAATTCTTCGATTGTCGCTCAAAGATCAAGGAGTTGAGTTTTTATTGATGTAATAGTCGTTATTTTAACCACAGCTATCATTAAATCTACTTTTTTATAGCGAAATAAAATACGAATCACAGAAAAGGGATTGAATCAGTATGATTTCTAAGGAAAATTAATCCAAAAACTTCTAATGATATTTAATCTATAATAAAGAAATTAATTATTCGCTTCTTATTTCAGCTTTTATTTATTATCTTTTTGAGGATTTTTGAATTTTGCTGCATTAATTACACTTCCTTGACTATAGCGCATGAATAGTTCTCGAGCAATATTTTCATGAAGCAATTTGTTTAAAGTCCATAGCTATTTAACTTAATCCATGCTTTAACATTTTTATTATGTTAGTTATAAATTTCAATTTTAAAAGTTATTTTGATTAAATTCATTCAGTAAAATCTATCTAAAATATTTTCCTTTTAAATATAGATAAATTTCATTTTCTTTAAAACAATTTATTATTTCTCTGACTGAATAAAATCCCAATTATTTTAATTAATTTTAATTTGATAATACAATTCAAATTTAAATTAAATCTATGATTTGTCAATCTTCCCTGATCTGCTGCTTTTTAATGGAAAATTATAAAATTTATATCAGCATCAACTTTAACCTTCTTCATTAGATTTACTCTAAGAGTTGACCTGCAAGTAATTAAATTTCTTAGACTTATATAGGATTTTAACTGATTCTTTAATTTAGTACGATAACGTGCTGTTTTAAGAAATTGATTATAGATTATTTTCCTAAAATTTTACTTTACTTTAAATTTCTTAAAATTTTATGCTGAATCGAAGGGTAAAGAATTATTTATATCTAAGATACTTAAACTATCATTACATACTATATTTTAATTAAACTATCTTGCCATTTCAATGTTCCATTAAATTCTTAGCTATAATTTAAAATAGAATTATTATGTTTTTTGTTTAAATTATGTTGATTTATTATTTTAAACCAATTTTAGAAGTATTTTATAAATTGTTTTATAAGATGCTTAAGTTTTTCAAATCAACCCAAGACTCTACAATCATTATTTTCCTTCTCTAAATTTAACAATCAAGAGAAATCCTTTTCGTATACGCTGTATATTATTATAGATTACTAGCCAGATTAATAGTATGTATAGCCTAGGATATTTTCATAATTAAAAAAAAATATTCAAAGAGCCACCAACTTATGATTTCAAAGCGTAATTTTATAAATTAAGCAAGAATAGTTTAATTAAATCAGAGATGCAATATAAAAGTATTTTATCTTAGAGATTAGTCTAAGAAGAGTATGTTTGATTACAATTTATCTAGATATTGAAATGGCATGAATAAGAGATCTTCAAAATTAGCTTCTTCATTGCTATATATTAAAAGACTTGTATTAACGAAATAAGATATATATAAAAGAAGCATCTGGAAATCAAGTTTAGAATGTGTATCTGGAACAAAATAATCAGCAGATATAAGAATGTTAAGCAAATCTAATTGACCATCTGAATTAAGAATTATATAGTTAATGAATTGTAGCATTCAAAACCTATCCCGAAACAAAAATTTAAAAAGAGAATTTTGAATAAAATGTGTAAATTAATTTCTCTCTTAAAAATTATATTAAATTTAACCTTAAATGTCTTCAAATAAGGCCTTGATGTTCATATTCTTATTTAAAACTAAGTGCTCTCTCTCAGATAACTGAATGTTAGGTTTCATAGGTTGCTTGATTATTACTCTCTAACTTTTTCAAAGGTTCTGATACCTTCTCTATCTTACAATGTCTTGTTGCGAATTATATTGCATCATCTTCACTTTCACACTAGTAGTATTCCTCTGGTTTCATATCGCATTCAAGTATGATTGCAGCTATAGACCAAATGTATCCACTTGCATCTGAACCGTTGATGCCAAGTCTGTCTCTATGGTAAATAGCCTGCAGTTCTTGCACCAGTTCCAATGATCGTTCTTATAAATTGATAAGTGTTTGAGGTTTAATCAAATAATTGATGTGCATATTTTGAAACTTAGAAATGAATGTTGAATAGCAGCAACTTCTCAAAAATTTATGATGATAATGATGTTTATAACTAGCTATAATGAGAAAGACATTCATATCATACAGCATTAAGAATTAATTAAAATATCTTTTATTGATAACTACCTTATAGGAAGCGATCGAAATGAATTGCGTAAATTGAATAACTTAATCAAAGATTAAATATTTTCCTATCCTGTGGAAGGATTATATATAGTAGTAGTATATAGTATAATGTAGTAGTAGTAGTAGTAGTATATACGCTCACTTCCTGTAGTCGACAAGTATTTTAATTATAAGTAGTAGGTATAGAGTATTATACCCTGCACCATTACGAAATTTCTTTACAACACCCCAAACATTGATC